>PISX010003139.1:0-143908 GCA_004024625.1 Mellivora capensis | reverse complement strand
TGGAATCCCAATTATTCTAATGTTGTTTCGTCTTATGGTGTCACTTATCTCTCGAATTCTCCCCTCGTGGTCCAGTAGCTGTTTGTCCCTCTTTTGCTCAGCTTCTTTATTCTCTGTCATTTGGTCTTCTATATCACTAATTCTTTCTTCTGCCTCATTTATCCTAGCAGTAAGAGCCTCTATTTTTTATTGCACCTCACTAATAGCTTTTTTAATTTCAACTTGTTTAGATTTTAGTTCTTTTATTTCTCCAGAAAGGGCTTTTATATCTCCAGAGAGATATCTTCTCTAATATCTTCCGTGCCTTTTTCGAGCCTGGCTAGAACCTTGAGAATTGTCATTCTGAACTCTAGATCTGACATATTCCCAATGTCTGTATTGATTAGGTCCTTAGCCTTTGGTACTGCCTCTTGTTCTTTTTTTTTGTGGTGAATTTTTCCACCTTGTCATTTTTTCCAGATAAGAGTATATGAAGGAGCAAATAAAATACTAAAAGGGTGGCAAAGACCCCAGGAAAATGCCCTTTAACCAAATCAGAAGAGACCCCAAATCATGGGGGGGGGTGGGAAAGGGGATAAAAAGAAGTTCAGAAAAAAAAATTAAAAAAAAAAAGAAAACAAATAAAGAAAAAATATAAAAAAGAAAAAAATATATATATATATTAGACTGGTGACTAGAACAGGGTCACCCACTTAATTGTGGGGTATTTTGGTCTCTTAGAAGAAAGTACCTCCCCAAATTTTAAAGAATGAAAAATATATATAAGGTTAAACACAGTGAAGGGATGGAATATGCCTATAAAGATGAAAAACAAATTTTTTTTTTTTAATTTCTAAAAAAAAGGAGTTGATTAAGTTGGTTGGGAGAATAAAGAAAAAGAAAGTGGAGAGAATTTGCTCAGGCTGGAGACTAGAACAAGCCCGGAGCTAGATTTAGGGTGTATTTTGATCCACTAGAGGAAGTTGTACCCCAAATTTTTTAGAAGAAAAACCCTTATGTGAATATAAAAAATAAAGTTAAATACTATGAAGGATAAAATATGACTATAATAATGAATGTTCAAAAAGATAATTGTTTTTTTGGAAAGGTATTATTAAGATAAACTAGTTTTAAAATGTTAAAAAAAGAAAAAGGTAAAAGTTAAAAAAATTTAGCAGAAAAAGAAAAAAAATTAAATTAAAGAAAAAATTAAATTATCTGCAAGACTAAAAAATCATGGGGAGAAAGCCATGAATTCTACACTTTGCTTTCTCCTCCTCTGGAGTTCCGCTGCTCTCCTTGTTAAGTGAACTTGGTCTTGGCTGGATTTCTTGTTGATCTTCTGGGGGAGGGGCCTGTTGTAGTGATTCTCAAGTGTCTTTGCCCGAGGCAGAGCTGCACCGCCCTTACCAGGGGCCGGGCTGAGTAATCCGCTCGGTTTCACTTTCGGGAGCTTTTGTTCCCTGAGCGCTTTCCATAGAGTCCGGAGGACGGGGATGAAAATGGCGGCCTCCCAATCTCCGGCCCAGAGGAGCCGGGAGTTTGGGGCCCCACTCCTTGGTGTGCCCTCAGAGAAAAGCCCCAGCCACTCCCGTCTCCCTCGCCTCCGGCCACGCTCCGAGTTCACCCAGCCTGCGACCGGTTCAAGGTAACCCCGAGCTGAGAGCTCGCTCCTTGGCTCTGTCTCTGTAGCTGGCTTTCCCGCTCCAATACCTGCGAGCTCTGCGACACTCAGACACCCCCGATCCTTCTGTGACCCTGTGGGACCTGGGGCCACACTGACCCCGCGTGGGCTTCACCCCGGTTTAGCCTCTGGAGCGATGTCCCTCCGTGGAGCAGACTTTTAAAAGTCCCGATTTAGTGCTCCGTGGCTCCGCCGCTTGCCGGGAGCGGCCCCTCCCCCGCGGTCTATCCTCCCGTCGCTTTCGATTCACTTCTCCGCCGGTCCTGCCTTCCAGAAAGTGGCCGATTTTCTGTTTCCAGAATTGCTGTTCTTCCTCTCTTTGATCTCCCATTAGATTTGTAGGTATTCGCAATGGTTTGATAAGCTATCTAGCTGATCTCCTGCTACCTGATGTCGTCTCAGCTCCTACTTCTCCGCCATCTTGACTCCTCCCCCCTCAGTGTTTTTCATATCAACTTTGATGAACTTTTAATAAAAGTGACTCTCTGACCATTATATTTTATTCTAGTAATTTTTCATTATCTAGAACTACTAATGTGTTTTAGTCATAAAGAGGATAAGTCAGATTTTAAAAACTTCTGTTTACAATAATTTTCTCGCAGTTTATCCTGTTGACATACAAAATTATTTCATATTTAAGGGAGGGAACAGGAGGTCACAAATCTAATTGACATTTTTAAAAAAAGATTTTATTTATTTACTTGACAGAGAGAGACCACAGTAGACAGAGAAGCAGGCAGAGAGAGAGGGGGAAGCAGGCTCCCTGCCGAGCAGTGAGCCAGACGTGGGACTCAATCCCAGGACCCTGAGATCATGACCTGAGCCGAAGGCAGCGACTTAACCTACTGAGCCATCCAGGTGCCCCTAATTGACATTTTTATATTCCTTGATGCCCAGACTAATTTTTAAAAATTTATTTTCTTGGGGCACCTGGGTGGCTCAGTGGGTTAAGCCTCTGCCTTCAGCTCAGGTCATGATCCCAGGGTTCTGGGATCGAGTCCCGCATCGGGCTCTCTGCTCAGCAGGGAGCCTGCTTCATCCTGCCTCTCTGCTTGCTTGTGATCTGTTAAATAAATAAAATCTTAAAAAAAAAATTTATTTTCTTGAATATTTATTTGTTTTTACTACACCAAGCTAGGCATATGTATCAGACATATTAGATCTATAAAGTTTTATCCTTCCTCTTTGTTCTTGCTGATAGTTCCATGTGTGGGTTTGACTCATTGAGTACATGCTTACACACTCAGTTCAACATCAGATTCAATGTCCTCTGACTTTTTTACCCCAGGAAGATGTCAAAATGAGAGACAAACAATTTATTCAATATGTACATTAAAAAATTAATTTTGTTTACCGTGCTAATGAAGAGGACTTGATGAGTCCTCTAAGGTGTCTGTCAAACATTTGATTAACAAGACCAGTTGGCATAAA
Organism: Mellivora capensis; assembly: GCA_004024625.1. NCBI lineage: Eukaryota > Metazoa > Chordata > Mammalia > Carnivora > Mustelidae > Mellivora > Mellivora capensis. The sequence continues at coordinate 140,814 of PISX010003139.1, read as the reverse complement.
GTCTAATTAGGGGATTTTAAGCTGTTATAGCATTCCCCATAGGCCTATCACATGTGCCTAGGACACCTCCCATTGGAAATGTATTATTAATTATTAGATCTGGAAAAGTCTTATTACACATAGACTTCATATGTAGGTTGTGTGTGTGTGTGTGTGTGTGTGTGTGTATGAGAGAGAATGTGGGTATGTGAATTTAAATGCAGAAAAAGTAAAACTCTCACAGGCAGAGGGTGCATTTTTGGTAGCACAGATTAGGAACCAAATCACTCTTAGAGCCTGCTTTAAGAAATTAATTTTTTTTTTAAATTTATATCCAACTTTATATTCTCCAGCTGATCCTAAACATTGCCTCTACATAAATTCTTTTTATTTTATTTTATTTTTATTTATTTGACAGACAGATCACAAATAGGCAGAGAGGCAGGCAGAGAGAGAGGGGAAGCAGGCCCCCCGCTGAGCAGAGAGCCCGATGCGGGGCTCGATCTCTGGACCCCGAGATCATGACCTGAGCCAAAGGCAGAGGGTTAACCCACTGAGCAACCCAGGTGCCCCTAAGAAAGTAATTTAAACTAGCTAGTGTAGATGTTTTTTGGTATTTTGCTTTTTATCTCTTCATTGACACCAAAAACAAATAACAAATAGCAGCAATAGGAGATTTTTTTAAAAATGTTCTTCCCTAATGTATTTGTTAATTTTTAAAAAAAACAACAGTTTTTTTTAATTTTTAATTTTTTATAAACATATAATGTATTTTTATCCCCAGGGGTACATGTCTGTGAATTGCCAGGTTTACACACTTCACAGCACTAACCATAGCACATACCCTCCCCAATGCCCATTACCCCATCCCACTCTTCCAACCCCCCTCCCCCCAGCACCCCTCAGTTTGTTTTCTGAGATTAAGAGTCATTTATGGTTTGTCTCCCTCCTGATCCCATCTTGTTTCTTTTCTTCTTTTCCTACCCCCCAACCCCCCATGTTGCATCTCCACTTCTTCATATCAGAGAGATCATATGATAGTTGTCTTTCTCCGATTGACTTATTTCACTAAGCATGATACAACCTCTAGTTCCATCCACATCGTTGCAAGTGGCAAGATTTCATTTCTTTTGATGGCTGCATAGTATTCCATTGTGTATATATACCACCTCTTCTTTATCCATTCATCTGTTGATGGACATCTAGGTTCTTTCCATAGTTTGGCTATTGTAGACATTGCTGCTATAAACATTCGGGTGCACGTGCCATTCCTATGTTTTTCCTTCCTCTTTTGGTCCATTTCTCCTGATCATAAATGTTACTATTCCTATAAATTTTATTCCTTTAAGAAGCATCTCCACAGAATACGTCTCTATTTGTGCAATTTAATCAAGTATGGCTATTGCTAGAAGCTTGCTAGACACTACATTTGACAAAATTCTTTTTTGCCTAAGTTTTTCTCATTCCATATTTCAAACTAGACAAGGCTTCATGTTCTATAATTTATGTCTACATGATCCTTGTACAAGGTACCTAACCTCCCTGGGTCTCAGTTTCCTCTTTCTTAAAGAGGATAATTCTTTCCTTTCAAGGTTGTTGAGAGAGTCCACCACATGTTTGCTCCAGCCCTCTTGGCACATGGCAAGAATAGAGGCCATTGGCCAAAGGACAAATAGAAAGCAGCATAGGACAGAAGGAGCATCTTCAAAGACCCAACCCTGTCTTCTCTGCTGCCTAGATTCTTTATAACCCTTGCACATTAACTGAAAAATTACTCCAAGTGAAGGGAAGGAGTAAAGAGAGAGAAAACAAATCCTGAAATAATGTGAGCATGTAAAACCTTGAGTAAGCCAAAGAAACACAGGAGTGCCTGAGTTCACCATGAATTGGCCAGATTGACTTTTCTTCATTAACCTGCAGTTGTAAGGCTCCTTACATATAGTTTGGTAAGTGCCTCAAACCTCAATATTCTCTGCAATCATAATTGGATCTAGCTTGGGAGACTGGCTGAAACATTTGGGGAGGAGGGTTTTAACCCCATTTTTATACCCTTTCTCCTTGTTATATCCTTCATGGGTAGCCTATCCATTATTATATCCTACATGTTGACATCAGCACTTAGGCATCTGCTTCCTTTTGAAGGAGAAAAATCTGTGAGTCACTGCTTGCAAAGTTTTCTCCAACCTTAAGTCACCATTTATTTTGACCTATTACTAATGGAAATATCCTCCCAAAGTCCAGGGCAAATGTCCCCTTTACTCACCTTACTCCCATAATCATCAAATTATGGAAGTCTCTATAGTCCTAAGTGTATCAACATTACAAATAATTCCAACTAGGTCATCACAACTTCAAATAGTAATAAGCGGTACCATTAGCAAGAGTCCAGAGTGCAGAGGTCAGGAGTTAGGTTTTCATACAAACTAAAGGCTTCTGAAAGCTTTTCCATAAGAAACTGTTTATCAACTCTTTACATCCAGTCACATGGATACGTTTTATTCATCCGGGGAAGTACATATCAGTGAGTCAAAAGAAAAACTTGCCTCCCTAAAGACAACTTTTTTATTGCCATTGATAATGATGCTTCCTGATAAGAGTCAGCACTGCGCCTTCACATTATCTCTTTCTACAACTGTGAGAACCATCCCGCCACATCAGCAAGAGCAGGAAAGTGAAGAGCAAATGAAAACCTGAAAACAACTTGAAGAAAACGGAAGCACCTCTTGTCTCATTACAGAGTTTAATTGAACTGAAAAGTTCTCCCAAAGTTTGGTGCAAACTCATTTGGCAGCAAAACTCGAACTGATATAAGACCGTTTAAAGATTATTTATCCTACTTAGTATGAATATTCAATTCTTTATGGGCCTAAATAACAATGTGCTTGATTACAGGACACACACCATTGGGGACGTTCTATCTCCACACATGACATAAGGCATTTAATTACCTTTCTGAAACTCAAACCTTCTGAACCCTAAAACTCTTCTCATCTCAAAGGTTTCAGATAAAGAAGTATGAATTAGGGGTGCCTGGGTGGCTCAGTGGGTTAAAGCCTCTGTCTTTGGCTCAGGTTATGATCTCAGGGTCCTGGGATCAAGCCCCGCATCGGGCTCTCTGCTTGGCAGGGAGCCTGCTTCCCTTCCTCTCTTTCTGCCTGCCTCTCTGCCTACTTGTGATCTCTATCAAATAAATAAAAATATATATATAAAAAAAAAGAAGTATGAATTAGTACTAATTTTTCCACTTAGGTTATGTAGAATTACTCTAGACACTTTTTTCTTTGTATGGCATTGTACTTGGCCCATGTTCCTGATCCTCATTTCTTCATCTTTTTCCATAAATTATAACATATCTAAATGAGAGTACTAGGTAATTAATGATAATTAAGCACTTAAAATGATACTATGTGTGCAAACATATATGGAAAATATATATATGTTCATGTGTATACAAATATAAACCTTGAATTTAGCAAACACAAAGGTTATAACTGATACTTTGATTCAACAATGTGTTCTCAGAAGCAAAGCTTTAATCAAGAGCCCTGGCAGTAGGTAGGAAGGAATACGACAGAAATGTTTGGCTTTAGAGAGGCTATCTTCAGGCAGAGAACTCACAAATTTCTCTTCAAATTGCTAATTATCTTAGGGGAGCCTGATACTCATGGAATCTATCTACATATGGTTTAAAGAGTTTATATGTGGCATCTATGTCTGTGCCGAGCACTGCAAGCATTTTTTCTTGATTATATTGCAGGAGCAGCTAAGGTTTACACGATGGTTTTCAAAGAGCTACAGTATATATTCTCTATATTTCATTTTGCATGATGGGGATAATAATAGCCACATCAAGAGTTGTTTTGTTGATTGGATAACACATTAAATGTCAAGCCCCACGTCTGCCACAGGATACCACTGGGAGGTGATACAGTGAGCATTATTATCCCCAGTTTACAGGTGAGGACCAGAAATTGTAGGTGCCTTGCCCAGGGTCACATGACTAGTAAACTGGAAAACTGACATTTAATCTCATTTTGCTGGTGGCAAATTCAGTGTTTTTTCCATACCTTCTCACTATCTAAAATAAACAACGATATCTTTTACCCGGTTTTGAAAATAGAAATGGCTTTGTTGTTTTTATTATTATTCAAATAATAGACACTCATTATATAAACAATTGCATGGTTCTAAAATTGGACAGATATAAAGAAAAGAGTACAGTAAAATAACTCATTATTGAATCACCCAGAGAGAACCATGTCTAATTGGGAGTATAACCTTTAAGACATATTTTTCATGCATAAACACATGTAAATGCAAATGTAACACTTAAAATAGGATAATATATATCATGTCTGTCGTGCACTTTTTTCATATAAACTATATTATAGACATGTTTCTAATAAATAAATGTTATGAATTTCAAAGTATTTACTAAAGATGTCCAAAACTGTACCTTTTTAAACAAACAACAGAAACAGAATCATAAATACAGAGAACAAAGTGGTGGTTGCCAAACTGGAGGGCTTCTGGGGGCTGGATGACATAGGTGAAGGAAACTAAGAGGTACAAGCCTCCAGTTATAAAATAAGTAAGTCACAGGAGTGAAAAGTTAAGCATAGGGAATACAGTGAATAATATTGTAATAGTATGGTGAAAAAGACCTGTAACTTTCTGAAACACTACTTAATTTATTCTTAAGGTCTACAAGTCTTCTCTTTGAAACCCAGAACTCATGGCTCAGTATGAGTTTTGATACAGATAAGAAGGAACAAGGGTGGGGCACCTGGGTGGCTCTATGGGTTAAGCCTCTGCCTTCGGCTCAGGTCATGGTCTCAGGGTCCTGGGATCGAGCCCCACATAGAGCTCTCTGCTCAGCAGGGAGCCTGCTTTCCCCTCTCTCTCTGCCTGCCTCTCTGCCTACTTGTAATCTCTCTGTCAAGTAAATAAATTTAATTTAAAAAGAAAAAAGTCTACAAGTCAACCTGTCCAATTCATGGCAGAATCAGTCACTCCTGTGTTTTCTTGGTTTTACATAGTCACATCACTTTAGGACTTTTGTTCTCTCTCTTTTTTCCTTCTCTTCACTTGGGGCAATTTTTCACATCATGGGCAAGAGCTATGAATCACTGAAGGTGGCAAAGACAAGGTTGGACACTTGATGATGCTCTTTTCTTCTATGTTGCCTTTTACCTCCCTTTTGGCTGACAGTTCTAATCTTGCCACACCTGCTAAGAAGGTTGCAATCATTTTTTGACAACTAGCTGGCAGATGGTACATTCTACATCCACCTTATTCCAAACACAAGGTCTCTTCAAGTTTTCCCACCATCCCATCTGTCTTAGTTCAGTCTGCTATAACTAAAATGACATAAACTGGGTAGCTGAAAAAATAGATGTGTATTTCTCATAGTTCTAGAGGCTGGGACATCGAAGGTCAGGCACTAGCAGATGCATCAGTGCCTGAGGAGATCCCATTTCCCGGTTCATAAACAACCATCTTCTCGCTTTGTCCTCACACAGTGAAAGGGGCAGGAGAGCTCTCGGGAGTCTCCTTCATAAGGGCACTAATCCCATTCATGAGGGCTTCCCCCTCATGACCTAATCACCTCTCAAAGTACCCCGCTCCTGAAACCATCACATTTAGGGGTTAGGATTTCACATATGAACTTTGGGAGACACAAACATTTCATCCATAACCCGATCTGCGTCCTCTCAACTGCTCTTCATGTGCCAAAAGACGTTGCCTATGGGGCCACCTCCTGACCATCACTGCTATTCTACTACTAGAGTACCATGTTGTGGTAGGCTGAAAATAAACCCCCAAATATTTACATTCTTCTCCCCAGAACTTGTGAATATGTTACCTTACATGGTAAAAGGCACTTTGCTGATGTGATTAATTAAAGATCTTGGTAAGGAGAGATTATAGTGGGTTCTCTTGGTGGGCCCAGTAAATCACACGGCCTTTCTAAGAGGAAATCGGGAGGGTCAGAAGCCAAAAAGGAGAAATGATGGAAGCAGAGAGAAAGAGAGACTAAAGATGTTATGCTGCTGGCTTTAGAGATGGAGGAAGAAATCATGAGTCAAAGAATGTGGGCAACCTCTGGAAGTCAGAAGAGATGAGGACAGATTCCCTATAGCTTTCTGAAGGAAGGCAGCCAGCCTCTCAGCTGCCTTGATTTTAGGCCATTGAGACTAAATTTAAAATTTTGACCACTAGACTTAGGAGATAATAAATATGTATTGTTTCAAGCCACTGAGTTTGTGGTAATTTCTTGTAGCAGCAAGAAGAAACTAATACATGTATGAAATGTAGAGTTTCTTTCGAAGTCCCGCAGTGTCCCTGGGCTTTATCTAGGGAAATGAAACATAGGTGTCCTCTCCGTTGGTCCTCCCCCAGCCTGCTGCCAATCTCAACTGGACTTCTATTGTCCCCATTCATCCCACCTTCAGAATTTGGCCAAGAGAGATGGAGAAAACTACATTCTTCTCAGAGGGCACCAGCAGCAGCCAAGTCTATTATCCTCTTCTCTATGAAGAATGAACCTGTTTCCCTCCTTGACACAGGAAAAGCTGGCCAACCATTCCTCCAAATCTATCATTTGTTTTAACACTTTAGGGCTTTGGCTTCTAATATACAAAGCCAAAGTTTCAAACTAAACCTCTTTCTCTCACAGAGTCCACTCAGGCAAACCTAAAGCTTCTCGATTTGAGTTTAAAATTTCATTCACAAACATATGTGTTCTTTTATATTTGTCCTTCTCCTGACCCAATGAAGGCACTGCTTCAGTGATGTGTAAAGAGAAAAGCTGGGCAAATATGGCGGTTGAACCTTGTTCACATGGACCTCCATCAACATTTTTAATATTTGCAGAATATTTCATTACATGGTTACTCTAGAACTTATTTACTCAATTTCCCTTTGATGAGTATTTTGATTGTTGTCAAATTTTTACTAGCATAAAAAAAACGCAGACATGAATATTCTCATATATACATTTCTGAAGAGAAAGATAAAAGAGTATAAAATCTCTTTAAGGAAAAGCCTTAGAAACAGACTTTCTAGGTCAAAATTTATGCATATTTTACATTTAGGAACTAACTGCCCACTTGCTTTTCTTTTACAGTGGAAGTAAAAGAGGAATCATCCTCTGGTTGTACCAATTTTTTCTTTCGTCTGTACTCCAGGGTGTGAGGTCCCAGTCTGTCCATATTCTGACTAATTACAGGTGCTATTCATTTTTCCTCTAACCTCAGTGGACCCAAAATAAGATCAAACTGGTATTTTACTTTGTCTATCTTTGATTATTAGTCAGGCTAATATTTTTTTGTTTATTGGCCATTTTTATTCCTTCTCTAGATTCACCAATCATATTCTCAGCCCATTTTTCTACATCTTCTTCAGATTAGTCTTTGTACACTGTCCCAATTTCCCCCATGCTTGTCACTTACCTTTCTACTTTGTATTTATTTTCCCTTTTTCATTTTCCTTTTTTGTTCTTGTTTTTCTTATTGAAGCATAGTTGACACACAATGTTACATTAGCTGCAAGTGTGCAACATAGTGATACCACATCTATGTTATGCTGTGTTCGCCACAAGTGTAGCTCCCATCTGTCACCATACAAAGCTATTGCTATACCATTCCCTACGCTGTGCCTTTATTTCTGTGACTTACTCATTCCATAACTAATAGGCCATGTCTCCCACTCCCCTTCACCTATCCCCCAACTTCCTTCCCTCTGGCAACCATCATGGGTCTGTTTCTGCTTTGTTTTGTTTTTCAGATTCTACATATTCTGTTTTAAAGATTCTACATATTTAAAACTTTACTTTTATGGCTTCTCTGCCCCGTGAGATCGTCAAGTATGTCAATCATTCCTTTAAATGTTCTTATTTAGGTAGCACTCCAGCTTTTAATTTTAGTGCTGTTTGTGATTTGCAGAATGTGGTATCTGAATGCTTGGATCAAGGAGGCATGTTTAAAAAGAAAAACTTTTTGGTGCCACATGTCAACAGGCTTTATATCATAATAAATAAATAAAGGTACTTTGATTTAATGGAAGACTCAGGGTCTTTAAAAGCTGTCAGTCATAATTGAATGACTTTCTGAAGTTACACAGGTATGTTTATAACAGCTTGTCCCCAAGAAGCAGTCATTTAATGTTGTGGTTCAACTAACAAGTTATGCTTCACATTTGGCATCTCTTCCTTCTACAAACTAATAGCCTTTCTAAAACCCATTCACCTGGTACTTCTCTTCCTGCCATGCCTGTTCTTTGCAGAATTGCTTAGATTTTCAAAAGAATTTGGAACGCTTAGTCTCTAGACAGTTTCTCTCAATGTAGCCTCTTGCTCTTCAGACATAGGTAATAGGATTTGAATCACTATTGAGCCTACCAGAGCTACCTATGTGTCCACGGAGAGGCTAGACTGCTTTGTTAGGTAGGTGTGTATCTCATGTCTTTGAGGGAAATGTATCCTCTACAGTAACCAGGAGGAAGGAAACCCTGTGAGGGTATTGATACCAGATTACCAGATCAAACATCTGGACTAAAATGAATGGTTAGTTCAGTGAGGGGATTTACCTGGCATTTACTGAAGCAGTTGTTAGTTTGGATTAATGGAAACAATCCGCGATTTGGTATTTTGTGAATAGAAGTCCTATTTTGGATTTCGCAAAATTGAAATCACTGTCATGGCCTTCATATTTTATTTCAATACCCTGTTGTCTTGATACTCTGGAGTGTGTGTGTGTGTGTGTGTGTGTATGTTGGGAAGGAGAGGCAGGTGGTAAAGAGAAATCAATGCAATTGTTTTGTAGGTAAAAGTGTTTCAGCATGGGATTTTTTTCAAACATCAGTAATTCCTTCAAAGACATTCTTAATTAACTGATATTAATAAGCAGTTATCTAAATAAATACTAGTGTTATTATGTTCCAAACTGAAATATCCCTACTTAAAATAAGCTAAAGATGCTATGGAATATTACACAGCCATTAAAAAGAATAAACATAAATTTAAAACTCATGTTTGTTGATTTTTTTCCCCCCAATGTACTTCTACCAAGTGAAACCTACTAAATCCAACTGATAAACATTTAAGACTTGTTAAACTATGAATGGAAGCAAAACCAATGCATTTTTTTAAAATAACTTCTGGCTCAAAAATACTATATTGAATATTTTTAAATGTCAGATAACTGGAATGCTAGAAATCTTTAATTTGATTTTGCTAAAACAGCTTGGTTAAAAATTGAGTCTCTGGGTAATATGTTTTTCTCTGATAAATTCAAGTAGCTTGTATGAAAAATATCTGATATGTTTTCATCTTAAAATCTTTTCTATAGACATTCAGAAAGCTTTGGTTCCTCTTGACCACATTCTATCTAAATCAAATTCATTTTGTCCAACAAAAAGTTCAGGAAGACTGCACAGAAATATTATTAATGTTGAAATACCAGACATTTTCTAGATAATTCTATAGAAAAGATAATTCTGAATAGGATTTTTTTATCTTTATAATGTGCTGTTATTCATTTCTCTTGGAACTATTTCTTCCTGATACATACAGTTTTTGTCCCATGCTGGTAAAACCACTATTTTGTTAATAGTTAACAATGTATCTCCCACATGGTCATTCCCTCTGCTTTGGTTCCTTGACTTTTTTCTTCAGCAGTGCAAAATTTTTTTCAACAGATTCTTCCTAAAGTTATGCACTAACTTTTAACAATGAGATTTCCAACGAACCCAATAAACCCTCTGTTTAATTGCTTTTCATCTCTCACCAAATTGTCATTTTTGGCTGCTGATATATGTGTGTCCAAAATACCTAAATTCCTTATGCTTGTTATGAATTGTTACTTTGGGAAGATCTTTTCTATTTCTAAATTACACAAATTCCTTTTCATTTCTATTGTTAAAGAAAGATTTTTTTAAAAACCAATTTCAGTATTGTAGACATTTAAGGGACATAATTAATTTCATACTTGTCCTCATTTATCAGCAGGCTTGCTTCCTTTTTTTGTGTCTCCTTCCCCTGATGTATTTGTTAACACCTCTCTGAATAGTGTTAATCCTTTATATTATTAGAATATTTTGCTTACTTGCAAACACATATCTTTTCAATGAAAGTTGTCTCCATATCTGATGTGTTCACTTGGCTTCCTTCTCATCTTCTTATTTCCCAAACAGATTTTGTTTATCAAAGTCTTTTAGTGGCTTTTACTGACTTTAGCAAGACTTTTACCAAAGTCATGCCACTTGTTCTGTAGAGTTCTTTTTCCTGATGGAATTAAAAGATAGGCTGGGTTTTCATTAAAATCCTTTAAGCTAAATAGGTCCTCCATACCCCTTGATTTAAATACATTTATTTCCTGAACACTTAGATTATTTGGGATTTTTTGTGTGAATTATTATATACTGAAGTTTCTACTATTATACTGGAATCAATGATTTTCTGCACCATATCTGTTTATATCCATAATGTTCTATAAAACACCAATTTATATTTCATTAACAAAATATTTTTTTTATTTTTTTAAAGTTTTTATTTAAATTCAAGTTTGCATACAGTGTAATATTAGTTTCAGTTGTGCAATATGGTGATTCCACACCTCCATACAACATCCATTGCTCATCACAACAAGTCCACTCCTTAATCCCCAACACCTATTTAACTCATCCCCCCACCCACCTTCCTTCTGGTAAGCATCTGTTTGCTCTCTACAGTTAAGAGTCTGTTTCTTGGTTTGCTTCTCCTCTCTCTCCCTCTTTTTTTTTTAGCTTTTGTTCATTTGTTTTGTTTCTTAAATTCCACGTATGAGTGAAATCATATGGTATTTGTCTTTCTCTGATTTATTTTGCTTCTCATTATATTTTCTAGCTCTATCCATGTTACTGCAAATGGCAAGATTTCATTCTCTTTATTTTGGCCTAATAATATTCCATTGTGTATATACACCATCTCTTCTTTATCCATTCATCAGTCAATGGACACATGGACTATTTCCATAATTTGGCTATCGTAGATAATGCTGCTATAAACATCGGGGTGCATGTATTCCTCTGAATTAGTATTTTTGTATTCTTTGGGTAAATACCTAGTAGTGCAATTGCTGGTTCATAGGCCAGTTCTATTCTTAACTTTTTGAAGAACCTCCATACTGTTTTCCAGAGTGGCTGTACCGGTTTGCATTTCCACCAACGGTGCATGAAGGTTCCCCTTTCTCCACATCCTCACCAACAATGTTATTTCTTGTCTTTTTGATTTTAGCCATTCTGAGAGGCATGAGGTAGTATCTTATTGAGTTTTGATTTACATTTTCCTGATTAGTGATGCTGAGCATCTTTTTAAGTGCCTGTTCGCCATTGGTATATGTTCGTTGGAAAATGTCTATTCAAATATTGTATCCATTTTTTAATTGGATTGTTTTTTATTGAATTTTATGAGTTCTTATATGTTAGATATTAACCTCTTATTGGATATAGCATTTGCAAATGTCTTCTCTCATTCAGCAGGTTGCACATTTTCTTGATAGTTTCCTTTGCTGTGAAAAAGCTTTTTAGTTTGATGTGTTCTCATTTGTTTATTTTTGCTTTTGTTGCCTGAGGAGACAGATCAAAAACATATCTATCTGATAAGATAAATATCAAAGAGCAAACACATTGCCCATGTTGTCTCCTAGAAGTTCTATGGTTTCAGGTCTTATACTTATGTCTTCAACCTATTTTAACTTTATTTTTATATATTTTTGTGTATGGAATAAGAAAGTGGTCTATCTTCATTCTTTTGCATGTTGCTGTCCAGTTTTTCCAACACCATTTATTGAAGAGGCTGTTTTTCCCCCATTATATATTCTTGCCTCAATGGTCACAGATTAATTTACTGTATAATCAATCATGGCTTTATTTCTGGGCTCTGTATTTATTCTGTGTCATTGATCTATGTGTCTGCTTTTGTGCCAGTACCATTCTGTTTTGATTACAACAGCTTTGTGGTACATGTTAAAATTTGGGATTATGAGATCTCTTTGTTTGTTTCTCTTTTTCAAGATTCCTTGGCTATTTGGGCTCTTTTGTGGTTCCATACAGATTTTAGAATTATTTGTTCTAGTTCTGTGAAAAATCCCATTGGTATTTTGATAGAGATTGCATTGAATTGGTAGATTACTTTGGGTAGTATGGACATTTTAGCAATATTAAGTCTTCCAATCCATAAGCACAAAATACCTTTCCTATTGTTTGTGTTGTCTTCAATTCCTTTCATCAATGTCTTATGTTTTTCTCCATCTAATGAGATGATCATTATCCTTTGTTTGATTAATGTGGTCTATCATATTGATTACAAGAAGTAATTTTGAGAATAAAATAAGTGCATATTATTAAAGGAATTATGTAAATTGCAATATACTCTGCATAAATTAATTTTTATTAAAACTCCCTCTTTGTTTATGTAAGGGATCAGAAAATGTGATGTTAATTGATTTATTAGTGAAAGTTTGATCTAGGGAAAGTTTATACATAAAATAAGATAGGCACAGGAATTGAGGTTGGAGAAATGAGGGAAAAGAAAGGGTTTTCTATTCTCCTTTTGGAAACTTTAACTCTCTTTTTGTCACTTCTGAGTGGTTATATAATTAAAAGGGCTCCTGTAATCTCTCCCTCCATCTTTGTTTTCTACCTTTCTACCTACTCCATCAGCTCAGAATATCTTTGACATTGAGCTAGACAATGCAGCCAGGTCATATCTATACTGTGAGACAATGTATCATTATCACTACCCCAAGGAGCCTTCATAGACATTTTATACCTAATCACCTCTCCCCCATAAATATTTAATACTCTACATTTAGTGTATATATGTTTCTGTACTTTGGGCCTTTGGAAAACCACAAGCAATTGCAACTAACTATACTTTTTTTGGCTCTAATTATCAATTTTAACCCTCTAGAGGATTATTATTGCCCCCATGGAGAATGTGTGATGGGGAACAGGTGAGAGAACTAGTATTTCAGTTCAGCATCTTTCTCCTGTCTAATGTCATATATAAGTCTCCCTTTAGCTGAAAACAACTGAAAGTCAGGAGACAAAGGAGTTCACAGAAAGTCTATGCAAGTCAACCTCCTAAACACAGAGCCGGATGGAGAAGGATCAAGAGTGGATCTGGATGGGTGAATAAAAGATATTAACACAGACAAGAAGCCAATAGTCATGAAATACATTTTCAATGTGTGGTGGTTTTGAGAACAGGTAAAGTCAAAAGTCAGGAGAGCTGATATATCTAGCAGAGACAGGGCAGATGGGAAATGAAGGTAATAAAGAGAGCCTCCTGGGTGGCTCAGTTGTTTAAGTGTCTGCCTTCAGCAGTTTCATGATCCCAGGGTCCTGGGACTGAGGCCCACATCAGGCTCCCTGCTCAGTGGGGAACCTGCTTCTCCCTCTCTCTCTGCTATCCCCCCCACTTGTGCTTGCTTGCTCTCTCTCTTTCTCTCTCTCTCTCTCTCTCTCTGTCAAATGAATAAATAAAATCTTAAAAGAGAGAGAGAGAGAAAGAGAGAGCTTAACCAGAAAACAAACAAATAACAATGGCTAGACTGATTCAAGATCTAGCTCTTCTTCTGAAATCTTAAATGCAGGAGTCCTCAAGCCTCAGGCTGGAATTGACACTCTCCTGGTATCTCACTGGGCTCTTAGACCATGAAGGTTCTATTAGGGATGTGGTACAAGAGAATTGATTGCAACATTTCGTTTGATAGAACGATAAAAGAGGCTCAGGGGAAATGAGGTGCTGGAATGAGAAATTGTGTCTAAATCTCTAATAGGCCCCAAGACTTTCCTGTACATTATACCACTAAATAGCTCTTGCTGGCCCAAATTTTCTAGCTCTTCCCTGAAGGCTTCTTCTTAATTCTTTTCCATTTCACTTGCCTTCTCTTTAGCTTTTACATGTAGTAAGAAAGTCATAAGGAAGAGAAAATACATTTACAGTACTGTACTGTATAAAACAAAAAAATCCATGTATAAGTGGACCCATACAGTTCAAACCCGTGTTATTCAAGGATCAACTGTATTAATAAGTTATAAACATTGACATTGGGAAATCACATTTAATAAATTTTTCTCAAACATTCACAAATTTGACTTTTCTCCTTATGACTAATTATGAATTACCCCAAGTTTTCATGTCACAGAGTAATTTGTAATTTTGCTAGGGGTGCTAGTTTTAGTTCTTCATGTTACAAGGTGGCTGTCCTTTAGTTAGTGAGTAAGGGGAGCTTACTGTCCTGCATTCACATTCAAATCAGCTTTGTGTTTAGCGACTTTTATGGCCATACACAAAATGAAACATAAACACAAAACCTTTGTGTGTAGTGATTCATATTGTCATTTTATGGCAACAATTATGCATTATGGTGGTATTTACAAATGGAGGGATTTGCAAAGACATGGTGAAGGTCCACTATAGTTGAAAACCTAAGGCTATAAACATAAAAGAAAGATTTTCTCACAGGATTTTAGTTTTGTTACTGTTTTAGATAGCACATAAGAGAAGTCTTCAAAAGTGCAGTTAGAAAGAAAAAAAGAAGAGAGACTGAGTCATTATTTTTCTCCCTTATAAAGTCCTAGAACAATCTGGGTTTTCTTAATTTTTCTAAAACCCTTTATAGAGGCACAAAAATGAAACACATGGTAATTTTAAGAGAATAAATACTGACTCTGTTCCACTTAAAATAAAATTACATATTCTCTTGTAAAAGAAAAGATGTCAGAGTTAGCACAGAAGAATGAATTCATGTTATTAAGAATTCACAATTAAAATATTAAAATTCCGACATTATAAAAATGCTCATAAACCCACAACCATTACTTGATGTCAAGATGATATTATAGTCATTAAAAAATATTACCTAGACATTCCATTCTGAACAAAGACATTAGATATAAGAACTTTATTAAATAAAATTAGCATTTCCAAAGATGTTTGAAATCCACTCTGAGTAACTTTGTGATTGTGAACTGTAAATAGGAACATTAAGTAAATATTTAAACTAGGTGAGTTACATTGACTTTTTATTTTAATCACATATTGAGTTCTGCAATTTGTAGGGAATAGTAGCAAATTTATATTCAGAACAGCTTTCAATGTTTATGTGCATACTTAAATGTTAGAGGTACATTTCTTAGCAATATGACACCTCAATAGACACTATATATAGCCAACTTAGCACTGTGGATAAATTGTATTGATGTATATGTTCACCAGTAAAATAGAGAACATGCTTATTTGCTTATTTTTGTCTACATAGTACAACAATATTGGCAGGTAGTCAACGTTTCAACGAACATCTGAACCTATCTCTTGGGTTCACTGTCTGACATTCGAAGCTAGAACCAACTAGTAATGAAGTTTACACAGTTGGAAATGTGTAATTTACCTGCAAACGTATTTACTAACATGTTTAATCACACAAATGAGAGCATACAATAAATGGGCATTTTAAAACTATATTTTCCCCCATGTCATGTAAAATAGAAAAAAACCCATCTACAGACCATTGCAAAAAATCAATTTTTTTTCATTTGCCAAGTTTCTTCCCATTCTAGGCTATATGCATTAGCAATAAAATTCTCCAAAATGCATTAACAGAGATATCATTTGGTGGAAACGCATCTTTTTTCTTCATGACAGAGAAAATGATATTTACTAGTTTACAGAGCATGACATTTGGCATTGCCATACTGCAAATGTGGAAACAAGGATTTTATGAATGGTTTTCTTTTCAGATTTTAGGGGATAGTTAAATTTTGTATAACAAAATTACCATTTGTGATATACTCCAAGAAACTGTTATTCTCGGTGCATATGTTGACTCTCTAAGGAAACCTATTTTGAAATCTCAAGGTTCATTATAGTTCTACTACATATATCTTCAGTTTAACAAGAAATGTCTTTGCAGATCATACCATGTTTCTTTTTTCCAAATCAGTTTTTGTCTTCCTAGTATACATTTTTTTGAGTTCATGATCTCCCTTAATTTGTAATAAGGCAAATATGTAAGTTCTGCCATAAGAATATTTTAGGTACTTCAAAGTAGGATGGTCTAAGACATAGGACATTCTGACTTCAGAATGTAGAATTTATTCTACTTCTGTGATTAGGAATTAATATTCCATACTTTATTTTTCACTACTACCCACATAATATTCCTCTTCTCAGCCAAATATATTTCCTCACCTTCATAGTCTTCCTGAAGTTTTATAATCTTTTGTAAACTTTTTCCAAATAAATAGAATTATACAATCATTTTTCCTGATAAATGGCAATAGATATTGACCAATGTGGAAGGCAGAATAATGGCCTACCAAAGATGTCCATGTCCTAATCCCTGGACTATGTGAATAGGTTGCCTCACATGACAAAATAAAACTAAGGGTGCAGATGGAATTAAAGTTGTTAATCTGTTGACCTTAAAATAGAGGGATTTTACTTAATTATTACTTAAAAGCATAAAGGGAAGACTGAAGAGTCACTGAAATATGTGGTGTTACATGAAGAGATAAGAAGATTTGAAGCATGACAGAGTCTTGATCTGCTCTTGCTGGTTTTGAAAATGTAGGACAGGGCTGTGAGCCTGGGCATGAGGTGGTTTCTAGAAGCTCAAAACAGCTTTCAACAGACAGGAAGAAGAAATGGGACTCTGTACAATAACAAAGACATGGATTTTGCCAACAACTTGCTTGAGTGTAGACAGGAGTTCTCCCTTGGTGTCTCTAGGAAGGAATGTGGCTCTTCTGATATCTTAATTTTAGCCTGGTGAGACCCATTTTGAAATTCTAACCTTCAGAACTATAAAAGAACAAATTTCAGTTGTTTTAAACCCTGTTTGCAGTAATTTATGTGACAGCAATAGAAAACTAATATCATATTCACCTCAAAGCATTAATTTTATTATTTTTTATTAACATATAATGTATTGCTTTATTCAGGGGTACAGGTGTGTGATTCATCAGTCTTACACAATTCACAGTGCTCAATGCTCACCACAGCACATACCCTCCATAATGTCTATCACCCAGCCACCCCATCCCTCTCACCCCCCTCCACTCCAGGAACCCTCAGTTTGTTTCCTATGATTAAGAGTCTCTTATGGTTTCTCTCCCTCTCTGGCTTCATCTTGTTTCATTTTCCCTTCTTTTTCCTATGATCCTCTGTCTTATTTCTCAAATTCCTCATATCAGTGAGATCATATGATAATTGTCTTCTTTTGACAGACTTATTTGCTTAGTATAATATTCTCTACTTGTACCCGTGTCATTGCAAATGGCAAGATTTCATTTTTGATGGCTGTATAATATTCCATTGTATATATGTACCACATCTTCTGTATCCTTTCATCTGTTGATGGACATCTAGGCTCTTTCCATAGTTTGGCTATTGTGGACACTGCTGCTATAAACACTGGGATGCAGCTGCCCCTTCAGATCACTACATTTGTGTCTTTGGGGTGAATACTCAGTAGTGCAATTGCTAGGTCATAGGGTAGCTCTATTTTCAACTTTTTGAGGAACCTCCATACTGTTTTCCAGAGTGGCCGCACCAGCTTATATTCCCACCAGCAGTGTAGGAGGGTTTCCCTTTCTCCACATCCTTGTCAACATCTGTCATTTCCTGACTTGTTAATTTTAGCCATTCTGACTGGTGTGAGGTGGTATCTCATTGAGGTTTGATTTGTATTTTCCAGATGCTGAGTGGTGTTGAGCATTTTTTTATGTGTCTGGTCGCCATTTGGATGTCTTCTTTGCAGATATGTCTTTTCATGTCTTCTGCCCATTTCTTGATTGGATTATTTGTTCTTGGGTGTTGAGTTTGATAACTTCTTTATAGATTTTGGGTACTAGCCCTTTATCTGATATGTCATTTGCAAATATCTTCTCCCATTCTGTCAGTTGTCTTTTGGTTTTGTTGACTGTTTCCTTCACCGTGCAAAAGGTTTTAATCTTGTTGAAGTCCCAATGTTCATTTTTGCCTTTGTTTCCCTTGCCTTTGGAGATGTGTCTAGCAAGAATTTGCTGTGACTGAGGTAGAAGAGGTTGCTGCCTGTGTTCTCCTCAAGGATTTTGATGGATTCCTGTCTTACATTTAGGTCTTTCATCGGTTTGGAGTCTATTTGTGTCTGTGGTATAAAGGAATGATGCAGTTTCATTCTTCTGCATGTGTCTGTCCAGTTTTCCCAGAACCATTTGTTGAAGAGACTGTCTTTTTCCTGTTGGATATTCTTCCCTGCTTTGTTGAAGATTAGTTGACCATAGAGTTGAGGATCCATTTCTGGGATCTCTATTCTGTTCCTCTGGCTGTTTGGGGACTTTTCTCACTCCATACAAATTTGAGGACTATTTGTTCCATTTCTTTGAAAAAACTTGATGGTATTTTGATAGGGATTGTTTTAAATGTGTAGGATTCTCTAGGTAGCATAGACATTTTCACAGTATTTATTCTTCTGATCCATGAGCATAGAATGTTTTTCCATCTCTTTGTGTCTTCCTCAATTTCATTCATGAGTATTCTGTAGTTTTCAGAGGGCAGATCCTTTGCTTCTTTGGTTAGATTTAATCCTAGGTATCTTATGGATTTGGGTGCAATTGTAAATGGGATCAACTCCTCAATTTCTCTTTCTTCTGTCTTGTTGTTGGTGTATGGAAATGCAACTGATTTCTGTGCATTGATTTTTATATCCTGCCATTTTACTGAATTCCTATATGAGTTCTAACAGTTTTGGGACAGAGTCTTTTGGGTTTTCCACACAAAGTATCATGTCATCTGCAAAGAGTGAGAGTTTGACTCCAGATGCCTATTGTTTCTTTTTGTTGTCCAATTGTTGAGGCTAGTACTTTGATACTATGTTGAATAACAGTGATGATAGTGGACATCCCTTCAAAGCATTAATTTATTAATTTAGTTATCCTATAAGCATCCATAGATAGGTAGGTTTGGTTTGTTTCACTCTGGCAAACTAGGTGAAAGTATTTAACTCCTACTCTTTCCAGAATTCTATTGAAGTATTAGTAAAGAAGTAAATAAGAAAATACATTCATTAAAGAAAAAACAAGAGTGGGAACATCATCAGATAAAAGATTTTAATAAACTTATAGAAGACAGAAGGTAGATTAACCTTGAGTAGAAAAATCTACAGAACAAAACCTATGCAGGAAAATGTATAGTGGAAGCTAGCATCACTATTTCCTGCCAAGTCCCAGGAGACTTCAGATTCCACATTGGAAAATGAAACGATGTCGAGGTGATTGTGTGAAGCAAACTCTATAGATCAGCCATGTAAGTTTCCTCATCTGCATCCCCAGGATAAAAATAAGTGAGATAATCTGGCAGAGAAGGGCTAAGGTGTCTAGTGTGGGGGTACTCCACCAGGATAAGCCTCCCTCAAACTGAAAGACAGGAGAAAAGAATCCTGCCTGTTCCTTCACTTAAAGTGAATTTAGTCAATAGATTTAATTATATTTGTCAGGTAAATGTTATAAGCATTATCAATGTAAACACTGTAATCTAACTGATAGAAAAGACAAGTGGGAGCTGCCAAGAGAGAGGTAGAAGGAACTAATTTCCTCATTTTATGGTAGTTGAGAGATTTTATCTAAAGATGTTGAAATGAGAAACAAGATTTAAGTATGTATATTATTTATAATTATGAATGTATCATATTGTGCTAAGCAATCTCTAAGATAGTCCCCAATGATCCCTGCCTCCTAGTATTCTCATCTTTGTGTAATCTCCTCACTTTGAGTTGGGCTAGATTTATTGACTAACTTCTAAGGAATAGAACACAGTAGAAATGATGGGCTATCACTTGGGATTAGGTTATAAAAAAGGACTATGACTTCCACCCTGAGTGCTTTGTAGTATTGCTCAGCTGCCAGGTTGTGAGACAGTCATCTGGAAAGACAGCAATTATCCTTTTCCCACAGGTGAGCCTTCCCACATGGACCAAAGTCCTGGCTAGTAAACTGACTGCAAACTCATGAAAAATTCTGAGTCAGAGTAACTCAGCCTAGCCACACCCAGATTCCTGACCCAAAGAAACCTTGCAATAGTAAATTGTGTTGTTACATTAATTTTTTGGTATTATCATTATGTAGGTAATTTATTATGTGAATATGCACGTTTAAATACATATTTACATACATACATATACATGCACACATTTATAATTTTTCTATTGATTTGGTCAGTAAATTTTGCCATATAAAAGTTTTTATTTATTTATTTATTTATTTATTTATTGTTTTTTTTTAATTTTTATTTTATTTTTTTTTTTTTTTTATTTCTTTTCAGCGTAACAGAGTTCATAGTTTTACACCACACCCAGTGCTCCATGCAATGCGTGCCCTCCACAATACCCACCACACTATGGACTCTGAAAAACAACCCGAGGGTTTTGCCATATAAAAGTTTTAATTTTTATATAGTCAAATATGTCTCATCATGTATCTTTTTTAAAGATTTATTTATAGAGAGTGAGAACAAACAGGGGGAGGATCAAGGGGATAGGGAGAGAGAGAATCTCAAGCAGACTCCCTACTGAGCATGGAGCCCACTGTGGGGCTCCATCCCAGGACACTGAGATCATGACCTGGGCCAATATCAAGAGTCAGTCACTTAACTGACTGAGCTACCCAGGTGTCCCCTTCTCATCATTTCTTTCAGAAATTTTATCTTCTCTGTCCATATATTGTATATATAGTATACTATATGTTTATGTAGGAATATTTTCAAAATTTTACATTTTAAATTTAATCCACATGACATGTAGTTTTGTTTCCATAGAGCCCAATTTGACTCTTCACATATGACTAGTTAGTTTTGTCTGCAAAACTTTTAAATAATCTGTCATCTACCCACTTAAGTAAATAAATATAATAAATTTAATGAGTTATCATATATACTTGGATTGTTTCTTTAAGAGTATTCTGTTCTACAGATCCATTTGTCTTTTCCTGTACCAATATCTTACTGATCTGATGAAAGCATGCTCTAGTTCATTGGTAAAGCCAGTTCTGACCTCATCCAAATTGCTTCTCTTTTCTACATTTATGGACTACTCAATCTATAATGTACAAAGAGCTCAGATGGAAAAGAAAAAGACAGTTCAGTTTTAAAAATCACCAAAGATCACAAAAAAAGGTTATTTACAAAAGAGAAATTCCAAATGATCAACACACATAAACTTTTGAAAAAATTCAAATTCTCTAATGGTCAATATTAGCTGATTAAATTAACCATGAGACATAAACTTGCCCTATCTGACTGGCAACAATTTAAATGCTCTAATATCTATTTCTGTTGAGGTTGCAAAAGAAAAGGAACACTTTACCTTACTTTACTTACCTTACCATAGTGACAGAAAACTGAAATATCCATTTTTGCAGCCTTTTGGGAATTGTTACAGCCTTTTGGTGATATCTAAAAAAAGTTTCAAGTATAACTTGAAAAAAAGTTGAAGTATAACTTTAACCTAGAAACTATACCCCTGGGAATCTATTTCATAGAAATAAATCAACTAGTAGTTGAGAATATTTGCACAGAATGTTTATTGAAGCAATGATCATTGTGACACAAAACTAAAAGCATTTTTCATGTCCATTAGTAAAAGAATGGTTCAATTAATATGGTCCCCATATATCATGATATTTTCAATAATTTTAGAAGAATTCTTTAAAATTATTACAGCTGATTTAGAGATTTTACCACAAAAAAAAACTTGACAGAGAAGAAAAAATGTAGAAAAGTTCAGTAATATGATCTCAGTTTTGTATAATAAATAGTGACTAAAAAAACCTATATAGGCATTATCTTTTTGCAAGTTTTGTTTGCAAAACAAACAGACAGACAGGCATGCAAGCTAACACCATGCAAATTGATCTTAATAATCAATGGAGAAAATCATGATTGTTCTAAAGCCCTTAAAAATATAGTCAAAATTAATACATCTGGGTCAATTAATCATAAATGTATGGAGAAATTCACAAATTGTAAAACAAATGTTTATTGAGTACACTGTAAATTAAAACATGAAGAGTATTAAGAGTTAAAGCACTTTATTTCTTTATAAAAAAACATTAGAAATTTAAAAAAAACTTATTAAAACAAACTCATCAAGAATAATGGGAACTAGAACAAGTAATCTCAAAACTTGTATGGGACAACAAAAGACCTTGAATAGCCAAAGCAATCTTGGAAAAGAAAAGCAAAACTGGAGGTATCATAATTCCAGATTTCAAGTTATATTACAAAATGGTAGTAATTAAAACAGGATGGTGCTGGCATAAAAATAGACATATAGCTTAATTGAACAGAATAGAAACCCAGAAATAAACCCCCAATTATATGCTCAATCTTTTTTTTTTCAAATAATCTTTGACAAAGGATGAAAGAATATGCAATGAGAAAAAGACATTGTTTTTAATAAAGCGTGTTGGGAACACTAGACAGTTATCTGCAAAAGAATGAAACTGGACCACTTCATTATATCATACACAAAAATAAACTCAAAATTGATTAAGACCTAAGTGTGAAACCTGAAACCATACAAATTATTAAAGAGAACATAGGTAGTAATTTCTCTGACATTGGTCATAGCAAAATTTTTCTAGATATGTCTCCTGAGGCAAGAGAAATAAAAGCAAAAATAAGCTATTAGGACTACATCAAAATAAAAAGTTTCTGCATAGCAAAGAAACAATGAACAAAACTAAAGGACCTATGGGATGGGAGAAGATATTTCCAAATTACATCTCCAATAAAGGGTTATTATCCAAAATATATAAATAACTTAAGCAACTCAACACCCCCAAAATAAACAATCCAATTAAAAAATGAACAGGAGACATGAATAGACATTTCTCCAGTGAAGACATCCAGATGGTCAACAGACACATGAAAAGATGCTCAACATCATCTATGTATCATGGAAATGCAAATCAAAAAGAGATCACCTCACACCTTTTAGGATGGCTAAAATAAAAAAAAACAACAACACAAGAAACAACTAGTGTTGGCAAGGATGTGGAGAAAAAGAAACTTGATGCACTGTTGGTGGAAATGCAAACTGGTGCACCCACTCTGGAAAACAATATGGAGGCTCTTCATAAAGCTAAAAATGAAATTATCCTAAGATCTACCAATCGCATTATTGGGTATTTACCCAATATTTTACCAATATTTACCCAAGAGCTGGTGTGTGTGTGTGTGTGTGTGTGTGTGTGTATAAAAAGCCATAAAAAGAATGAAATCTTGAAATCCGCAACAACATGGCTAGAGCTAGAGAGTATTATGCTAAGCAAAATAAGTCAGTCACAGAAAGATAAATGTCATATGTGATTTCACTCATATATAGAATTTAAGAAACAAAACAAAGATTCAAAGGAAAAAGAAAAGAGAGAGACAAACCAAGAAACAGACCCTTAACTGTAGAGAACAAACAGATGGTTACCAGAAGAGAGGCTATTTGGGGGGAATGGGTGAAATAGGTGTGGAGATTAAAGAGTACCTTTATAATGGGACATCTGGGTGGCTCAGTGGGTTAAAGCCTCTGCCTTCGGCTCAGGTCATGATTCCAGGGTCCTGGGATTGAGCCCCGAATCAGGCTCTCTGCTCAGCAGGGAGCCTGCTTCCTTCCTCTTTCTGCCTCTCTGCCTACTTGTGATCTCTGTCTGTCAAATAAATAAATAAAATCTTTTTAGAAAAGAGTATATTTATCATGATTAGAAGAAGAAGAAGGAGAAGGGGAAGAAGAAGGAGAAAGAAGAAATGGAAAAGTGCTGTCTTCTTCTCAATGGATAACTTACAAAACAGAGCAAGTATCTTTTCCATGCCCTGGGGAGTTTTCATACTTCTTTATGACTTTGGGTCACTTTTTGACACACTATCCTTTGCACTTTCAATGTTGTGAAATATGTCCAGAGATGCCTTTAATGTGAAATTTTTCCATGGCATCACTTCCTCTGGGGCATGATTCTTTTAATCCCCATCACTTTCCTCATTTCTGCTGTTAAATCCACCTTACCTAAGTTCCTCTGGGTGCGTAGCTAGGATATCCTGAATGGCTATAGTGTCAACATTCTCATGCCCAGCTATTTCTCTTAAACTCCATTTATATTTGATTTGAATTTCACTTCCAGCATTATTGCTTTTTATATCTTTGCCCCATTTCATCTTTGTCACCCATTTCCCTCTCTTGATTATTTAACTTTTGTGAAATAAGTAGTTTTATCACTGGCAGAGAAAGAGGCAACACAATTACACTGTTCCTTCTGTCGGTTACCTCAATTAAAAAAGTGCAGTCAATCTGCAAGAGATTTTGAAAGAAGGGACCAATCAGCAATAGATTTTGAAAGAAGGGACGGGATTAGTTACTGATCATGATGTATATTTGTTATTTACGTGGTGATTTGTAGATTGACAAGCTAGAGATGAAGTTTGTACTTTGAGCAATTATTCACAGCTAAGAGGTTGTGATAACTGAAATTTGAACCATGTTATTGGGGTACTGGTATTATTTAACAACTGTGGTAAGTGAAGTTCCTTTATGTAGGAACTATGCAAAATGAAGACTTCCTGTATGTGAACATATGTGTGTGATTATATAATCATGTATTTATTTATTAATGTTTAAACATTTAAATTTTTAAATTCAAATAATTAACATATATTATTGGTTTCAGACATATAGGCCTGTGATTCATCAGTATTATATAATACCCAGTGCTTATTACATCATAGGACCTCCTTAATGTCCATCGCCCAGTTACCCATCCCCCCACACCCCTCCCTTCCAGCAACCCTCAGTTTGTTTCCTATGATTAAGAGTCTCCTATGGTTTTTTTTTTCCCTCTCTGGTTTCATCCTGTTTCATTTTTTCTTCTCTTCCCCTATGATCCTCTGTTTTGTTTCTCAAATACCACATATCAGTGAGATCATATGATAATTGTCTTCTTTTGACAGACTTATTTGCTTAGCATAATATCCTCTATTGTACCCATGTAATTGCAAATGGCAAGATTTCATTTTTTGATGTCTGTATAATGTTCCATTATGTATATATACACCATATCTTCTTTACCCATTCATCTGTTGATGGACATCTAGGCTCTTTCCATAGTTTGGCTATTGTGGACATTGCTGCTATAAACACTGGGATGCAGCTGCCCCTTCAGATCACTACATTTGTGTCTTTGGGGTAAATACCCAGTAGCGCAATTGCTGGGTCATAGGGTAGCTCTATTTTCAACTTTTTGAGGAAACTCCACGCTGTTTTCCAGAGTGGCTGCACCAGCTTACATTCCCACCAACAGTGTAGGAGGGTTCCCCCTTCTCTGCTTCCTTGTCAATGACTGTCATTTTCTGACTTGTTAATTTTAGCCATTCTGACTGGTGTGAGGTAATATCTCATTGAGGTTTTGATTTGTATTTCCCTGATGTTGAGTGGTGTTGAGCACTTTTTCATTTGTCTGTTGGCCATCTGGATGTCTTCTTTGCAGAAATGTCTGTTCATTTCCTGATTGGATTATTTGGGTTTGGTAAGTTCTTTATAGATTTTGGATACTAGCCCTTTATCTGATATATCGTTTGCAAATATCTTCTCCCATTCTGTTGGTTGTCTTTTGATCTTGTTGGCTGTTTCCTTCACCGTGCAAAATATTTTAATCTTGTTGAAGTCCCAATGTTCATTTTTGCCTTTGTTTCCCTTGCTTTTGGAGATGCGTCTAGCAAGAATTTGCTGTGGCTGAGGTCCAAGAGGTTGCTGCCTGTGTTCTCCTCAAGGATTTTGATGGATTCCTGTCTTACATTTAGGTCTTTCATCGGTTTGGAGTCTGTTTGTGTCTGTGGTATAAAGGAATGATGCAGTTTCATTCTTCTGCATGTGTCTGTCCAGTTTTCCCAGAACCATTTGTTGAAGAGACTGTCTTTTTCCTGTTGGATATTCTTCCCTGCTTTGTTGAAGATTAGTTGACCATAGAGTGGGGATCCATTTCTGGGATCTCTATTCTGTTCCATTGATCTATGTGTCTGTTTTTGTGCCAGTACCATACTGTTCTGATGATCACAGCTTTGTAATAGAGCTTGAAGTTTGGAATTGTGATGCTGTCAGCTTTGGTTTTCTTTTTCAACATTCCTTTGGCTGTTGGGGGACTTCTCTCATTCCATACAAATTTTAGGACTATTTGTTCCATTTCTTTGAAAAAACTTGTTGGTATTTTGATAGGGACTGTTTTAAATGTGTAGGTTTCTCTAGGTAACATAGACATTTTCACAATATTTGTTCTTCTGATCCATGAGCATAGAATGTTTTTCCATCTCTTTGTGTCTTCCTCAATTTCTTTCATGAGTATTCTGTAGTTTTCAGAGTGCAGATCCTTTGCCTCTTTGGTCAGATTTATTCCTAGGTATCTTATGGTTTTGGATGCCATTGTAAATAGGATTGATTTCCTAATTTCTCTTTCTTCTGTCTCATTGTTGTATAGAAATGCAGCTGATTTCTGTGCATTGATTTTATATCTTGCCACTTTGCTGAATTCCTGTATGAGTTCTAGCAATTTGGGAGTGGTGTCTTTTGGGTTTTCTGCATAAAATATCTTGTCATCTGCAAGGAGTGAGAGTTTGACTTCTTCTTTGCTGATCCAGATGCCTTTTGTTTCCTTTTGTTGTCTGTTTGCTGAAGCTGGAACTTCTGGTACTATGTTGAATAGCTGTGGTGATGGTGGTGGACATCCCTGCCATGTTCCTGGCCTTAGAGAAAAGGTCTCAGTATTTCCCCATTAAGAATTATATTTGCTGTGGGATTTTCATATATGGCTTTTATGATATTGAAGTATGTTCCCTCTATCCCTACACTGTGAGGAGTTATAATCAAGAATAATCAAGAAAGGATGCTGTACTTTGTCAAATGTTTTTCCTGCATCTATTGAGAGGATCATAAATTTCTTGTTCTTTCTTTTATTAATATGATGTATCATGTTAGTAGATTTGCAGATGTTGAACCACCCTTGCAGCCCTGAAAAAATCCCTTTTAGTCATGGTGAATAATCCTTTTTACATACAGTTGGATCCTATGGCTAATACTTGGTGAGAATTTCTGTACCCGTGTTCATCAAGGATATTGGTCTATAATTCCCCTTATTGATGGGGTCTTTTTCTGGTTTGGGGATCAAGGTAATGCTAGCCTCATAGAAC
Source organism: Mellivora capensis (assembly GCA_004024625.1). Taxonomy (NCBI): domain Eukaryota; kingdom Metazoa; phylum Chordata; class Mammalia; order Carnivora; family Mustelidae; genus Mellivora; species Mellivora capensis. Next base: position 113,591 of record PISX010003139.1, on the reverse strand, counting down.
GAGTTTGGAAGTTTTCCTTCCATTTCTATTTTTTGAAACTGCTTCAGAAAGATAAGTATTAATTCTTCTTTTTTTTTTAAGATTTTATTTATTTGTCAGAGAGAGAGAGAGAGTGGAGGCAGAGGGAGAGAAGCAGGCTCCCCGCCGAGCAAGGAGCCTGATGTGGGACTCGATCCCAGGACTCTGGGATCATGACCTGAGCTGAAGGCAGCTGCTTAACTAACTGAGCCACTCAGGTGTCCCAGTATTAATTCTTCTTAAATGTTTGGTAGAGTTCACCTGGGAAGACATCCTGTCCTGGGCTCTTGTTTATTGGGAGATTTTTTTATTACCGCTTCAATTTCCTTGCTGGTTATGGGTCTGTTCAGGTTTTCTATTTCCTCCTGGTTCAATTTTGGTAGTTTATACATCTCTAGGAATGCATCCATTTCTTCCAAATAGCCTAATTTGTTGGCATATAGTTTCTCATAATATGTTCTCTTTAAATTTTTTTAAAATTTTTTTCAGTGTTCCAAGATTCATTTTTTATGCACCACACGCAGTGCTTCATGCAATATGTGCCCTCCTTAATACCCACCACCAGGCCTACCCACCCCCACCTCCTTCCCCTCCAAAACCCTCAGTTTGTTTCTCAGTGTTCACAATCTCTCAAGGTTTGTCTCTCCTTCCAATTTCCCCCAACTCACTTCTCTCCTTCTCCCAATGTCCACTGTGTTATTCCTTATGCTCCACAAGTAAGCCAAACCATTTGATAATTGACTCTCTCTGCTTGACTTATTTCACTCAGCATAATCTCTTCCAGTCCCATCCATGTTGATACAAAAGTTGGGTATTCATCCTTTCTGATGGAGGCATAATACTCCATTGTATATATGGACCATATCTTCTTTATACACTTGTCTGTTGAAGGGCATCTCAGCCCTTTCCACAGTTTGGCGACTGTGGCTATTGCTGCTATGAACATTGGGGTACAGATGGCCCTTCTTTTCACTACATCTATATCATTGGGGTAAATACCCAGTAGTGCAATTGCAAGGCCATAGGATAGCTCTATTTATAATTTTTTAAGGAATCTCCACACCGTTTTCCAAAGTGGCTGCACCAACTTGCATTCCCACCAACAGCGTAAAAGGGTTCCCCTTTCTCCACATCCTCTCTAACACTTGTTGTTTCCTGTCTTATTGATTTTGGCCATTCTACCTGATGTAAGGTGATATCTCAATGTGGTTTTGATTTGAATCTCCCTGATGGCAAATGATGATGAACATTATTTCCTTTGACTGTTAGTCATTTGTATGTCTTCTTTGGAGAAGTGTCTGTTCATGTCTTCTGCCCATTTTTTGACGTGATTATCTGTTTTGGGTGTGTTGAGTTGAAGGAGTTCTTTATAGATCTTGGATATCAGCCCTTTGTCTGTAGTGTCATTTGCGAATATCTTCTCCCATTCCCTGCGTTGCCTCTTTGTTTTGCTGACTGTTTCCTTTGCTGTGCAGAAGCTTTTGATCTTGATGAAGTCCCAAAAGTTCATTTTTGCTTTTGTTTCCTTTGCCTTTGGAGATGTGTCTTCAAAGAAGTTGCTGTGGCCCATGTCAAAGAGGTTACTACCTATGTTCTCCTCTAGGATTTTGATAGATTCCTGCCTCACATTGACGTCTTTCATCCATTTCAAGTTTATCTGTGTGTATGGTGTGAGAGAATGATCAAGTTTCATTCTTCTACACATAGCTGCCCAATTTTCCCAGCATCATTTATTGAAGAGACTGTCTTTTTTCCACTGGATATTTTTTCCTGCTTTGTTGAAGACTATCTGACCATAGAGTTGAGGGTCCATATCTGGACTCTCTACTCTGTTCCATTTGTCTATGTGTCTGTTTTTGTGCCAGTACCATGCTGTCTTGGTGATCACAGCTTCATAGTAAAGCTTGAAATCAGGCAACATGATGCCCCCAGTTTCATTTTTTTTTCAACATTTCCTTAGCAATTCGGGGTCTCTTCTGGTTCCATATAATTGTATTTCTTTGGTGTTGGTTGTGAACTCTCCTCTTTCATTCATGATTTTATTTTCTTATATTCTTTCTTTTTTCTTTTTAATAAGTCTGGCAGGGGCTTATCAGTCATATTAATTCTTTCAAAGAACCAGCTCCTAGTATTGTTGATCTATGTGTTTTTTGTTTGTTTGTTTGTTTCTATTTCATTGATGTCTGTTCTAATCTTTATCATTTCTCTTCTTCTGCTGTGTTTAGGCTTTATTTGCTGTTTTTTCTCCAGCTTCTTTAGATATAATGTTAGATTATGTATTTGACACCTTTCTTGTTTCTTGAGAAAAGCTTGTACTGCTGTATACTTCCCTCTTAGGACTGCCTTTCCTGCATCCCAGAGGTTTTGAATAGTTGTGTTTTCATTTTCATTTGTTTCTGTGAATTTTTTAAAATTCTTCTTTAATTTCCTAGTTGACCCATTCATTCTTTAGTAAGATGCTCTTTAGCCCCCATGTAGTTGTGTTCTTTCCAAATTTCCTCTTGTGATTGAATTCCAGTTTCAAAGCATTATGATCTGAAATTATGTAGGCAATGATTCCAGTCTTTTGGTACCATTTGAGACCTGATTTGTGACCCAGTATGAGATCTATTCTGGGGGATATTCCATGTACACTCAAGAAGAATATGTATTCTGCTGCTTTAGAATGGAATTTCTGAATATATCTGTGATGTCCATCTGGTCAAGTGTGTCATTCAAATCTCTTATGGGTTCATTGATCTTCAGGTTAGATGATCTGTCCATTGCAGTGAAGGGGGTATTAAAGTTCCTTACTATTATTGTATTATTATCAATGTGTTTCTTTGATTATTATTAATTGCCTTATATAATTGGCTACTCCCGTGTTAGGGACATAAGTACTTACAATTGTTAGATCTTTTCATTGGATAGACCTTTAGTTATGATATAGTATCCTTCTTCATTTTTTTTTTTAAAGATTTTATTTATTGGGGCACCTGGGTGGCTTGGTTGGTTGGGCATCTGCTTTTGGCTCAGGTCAGGATCCTGGAGTCCCAGGATCAAGTCTCGCATTGGGCTCCCTGCTGAGCAGAGAGCCCGATGCAGGGTTTGATCCCAGGACCCTGAGATCATGACCTGAGCCGAATGCAGAGGCTTAACCCACTGTGCCACCCAGGCACCCCTTCTTCATTTTTTATTATAGTCTTTGGTTTAAAAGTTAATGTGGGGTATGGAGAGAGTGGCTGGGTTATGGACATTGGGGAGGGTATGTGATATGGTGAGTACTGTGAAGTGTACCTGTACCCCTGGGGCAAATAATACATTATATGTTAATAAATTGTTAAAAATTTTAATTTGGATATGAGGACATAAGGATCACCACCCAGCTTTTTTTTTATGTCCATTAGCATAATAAATGGTTTTACACCCCTTACTTTCAATCTGGATATTTTTCTGGGTCTAAGATGAGTCTCTTGCAGACAACATGCCAATGGATCTTGTTTTTTTATCCCATCTGTGGATATCCAACCCTGTGTCTTTTGATTGGGGCATTTATCCCATCTACATTAATATTGAATGATATGAATTTAGTATCATAGTATTACCTGTAAAGTGACTTACTGTATATCATCTCTATTCCTTTCTGGTCTAGGTTACGTTCAAGCTCTCTCTTTGCTTGGAGGGTCCCTTTTAACATTTCTTGTAGGGCTGGTTTGGTGATCTCAAATTCCTTAAGTTACTATTTGTTATGGAAGATTTTTATCAGTTCTTCTATTTTGAATGACATCTGAACTAGATAAAGTATTTCTTGGCTGCATATTTTTCTCATTTAGCACCGTGAATATACCATGCCAGTCCTTTCTGGCCTTCCAGATCTCTGTGGATAGGCGTGACACCAATCTAATGTTTCTACTCTTGTAGTTTACAGATCTCTTGTCCTGAGCTGCTTTAAGGATTTTCTCTTTGTCTCTGAGATTTGTAAATTTCACTATTATATATCAGGGTGTTGACCTAGTTTCATTGATTTTGAGGTGGATTCTCTATGCCTCTTGGATTTTGATGCCTGTTTCCTTCCCCAGATTAGGGAAGATGTGTCTTCTGTTATAATTTGTTCCAATATACCTTTTCCCCTTTGTCTCTCTTCTTCTGTGATCCCAATTATTCTCATATTGTTTTCTTTATGGTATCAGTTATCTCTCAAATTCTTCCCTCATAATTCAGTAGTTGTTTCTCTCTCTTTTTCTCACCTTCTTTATTCTCTATCATTTGGTCTTCTATACACTAATACTTTCTTCTGCTTCATTTATTCTGGCAGTTAGAGCCTCCATTTTTTATTGCATCTCATTAATAGCCTTTTTTATTTTGACTTGATTAGATTTTAGCTCTTTTATTTCTCCAGAATGGGATTCTCTAGTGTCTTCCGTGCTTTTTTCAAACCCAGCTAGTATCTTTATAATCATTACCCTGAACTCTAGTTCCAACGTCTTACTCATGTCCATATTGATTAAGTCCCTCGCAGTCAGTACTGCCTCTTGTGCTCTTTTTTGATGTGAATTTTTTTTCCTTGTCATTCTGTCCAGAGAAGAATAGATACACAAGAGAACAAAATTCTAAAATGGTAACAACATCAGAGAAATATACACTAAACAAATCAGATGAGATCCAAAACCAGAGGAAAAAGAGAGAGAGAGAGAGAGAGTATATAACCAGACAGGTGAGCAGAATAGAGCAATACTGGATTCTGTATGTATTTTGGTCTGTTTTTTAGAAAACTAGATCCCAAAATTATAAAGAAAGAAAAACTTATGTATGTACAAATATAAAGTTACATTCAATGAAAGGATAGAATGTAATTGTAAAGATGGAAATTTAAAGATAAGGAAAAAAAGAAGAGGAACAAAACCCAACAAAAAAAAAACAAAAAAAAAAGGAAAGGATATAAACATGCAGGTGAACAGAACAGAGCAACACACTATCTCCTGAGTGTATTTTGGTCAATTTGTTAGAAGAAACTAGATCTCAAAATTTTAAAGAAGTAGAAACATATATACACAAATAAAATAGAATACATTGAAAGGACAGAATGTAATTGTAAAGATAAAAATTTAAAAAAATTTAAAAAATTTTTAACAAAATAAAAACAAAACAAAAAAGAGAGAAGAGAAACAGTAGAAAGGAACAACAAAAAAGAGAATATGATCAAACAGATGAATAGAACAGAGCCATACATGAGATTTTGGGTGTATTTTGGTCTGGTAGAAGAAACTCCATCCCAAAACTATAAAGAAAGAAAGGTAGTGTATATATACATATATATACATATACATATGTATATGTATATGTATATATATATACACACACACAAAAATAAGATTAATTACAGTGAAGGGATAGAGTATAATTGTAAAAATGAAAATTAAAAAATATTTTTAAAAAGAGTTGATAAAATAAGAAATTGGTTCAAAAAAGGGAGGAAAACTTTTAAAAAAAGGAAGATAATAAAATAAAAAAATATTAATGTTGAAAGACTAGAGAATCATGAGGAAAAAGCCATGAGTTCTATGTGCTATATTACCCTAGTGCTGGCGTTTTGCAGGTCTTTTTGATCAGTAAACTTGGTCTTGGTTGGTGTTCTTGCTGATTATCTGGGGGAGGGGTCAATTGCATTGATTCTCAAGTGTATTTGCCCCAGGTGATTTTCATTGCCCTTGCCAGAAGCCAGGCTAAGTAATCTTCTCCCATTTGCTCTCTCTGACTTTTGTTTCCTGAAGGCTTTCCGCCCAGCTTTAGAGGATGAGAATGAAAATGGTGGCCTCCCAATCTCTGGCCCCAGAGGGGAAAGCTCACCACTCCTCTATGAGCCCTTGGAGAAAAGCAGTCAATCACTCCTGTCTCGCTGGGCTCTGTCCGCACTCCATGCTCGCCCAGCCTGTGACCAGGTATTTCTATCTCTGGTACATGGCCCTGTTTGGATTCTCCAAACCCTGCAGACTCCTGCAGCATACTCCTAGGCTGCTACTCTTAGGGGAGGAAGAGGGGGGTGTCTCTCTGCTGCTCGTTGGGCTCCTGCTCAGAGACCAGTGGCCCCACTGTGTTGGGGTTCATGGTTTATGGCAACCCCAAGCTGAGAGGCCTCTCCTTGGCTCCCTGGTTTCAGCCAGCTTCTCCATTCAGAATGCCTGGGAGTTCTGTCTTACTCAGTCACCCCAAGTCTTCCTGTGACCCTAAGAGTCCTGAGACCACACTGTCTCAGCTAAGGTTCTGTCCCCACTTAGCAGCCTGACTGATGTTGCTCACCAGAGCAGATTTCTAAAAGTTCTGATCTTGTCCTCTGCTGCTCTATCACTTGCCAGTAGCCAACTGAAGGAGGCTCCCTCCCCTTGCAGTCTGTCTTCTCATATATGGTCTTGGATTCACTTTTCTGAACCTCCTAACTTGCAGAAGGTGGTCGATTTTCTGTTTGTAGAGTTGCAGCTATTCTTTTCTTAGATCTCTGGTTAAGTTCACAGGTATTCAGATAGCTATCGAGCTGAATTCCTGGGAACAGATGAAATTAAGACCTCCTACTCCTCTGCCATCTTGGAATCTCCTATAACCATGTATTTAAAAAAAAGTTTAATTGTGGTAAAAACACATAACACAAAATTTACCCATTTTAATCATTTTAAAGCACACAGTTCATTAGTATTAAGTATATTCACATTATTATATAACAGATCTCCATAACTTTTTCATCTTGCAGAGCTAAAAGTCCATATCCATTAAGCAAAATGAATGTTTTTTATGTTTATACAATCATGAAGAAATATCAAAGGATTCTTAATAGGCTGTAAACATTTGTTAATGGGGAAAGGCTATGTTTCTGAATTGAGGGAGGGAGAATTACGCAAAACAAAAATGAAAATAAAACCCAGGAAAAACCACATTAAGACAAAACATGTACCATATTAGCACATTTATGTGCTTATAAATTCAAAAATATTTGTGTGAATATATGTAAATAAAATAAAGGTAACTAATCAAGCAGAAATAAAAGATTAGCAAAAATTGAGCATAGGAGATAGCAGAGGGAGTAAAAGTAAGATAATTTTCTTTCATAACAGAGTTGGTTGATACTGTTGAGTACCAATAAATTTAGAAAACAAGGCATAAGTATAATATTCAGTAATATAGAGATAATGACCAGAAGAACTTGAAATTAAAATGGCTAAATATGGTTATCTCTGCTAAATAGAAATAGGAGTAAAGAATGGGAGATTTTTGCTTGGTGTTTTATAATCTTCTGTAATCCTGGATTTTTTTTATTACCATATTTAATTCATTTTTATAATTAAAAAATGGTAAACTTAGTACTTATTCGCTGGGTGCTTACAATGAAGTTACATACCACATAAGAATTAAAGTCCTACATACGGCATTATCATTCCACAATATAATTATCTGTTTCTAAATATGTATATAATATAATTTTTCCTTACTAAGTGAAGTTTAGTAGCAGCATTAATAAAGAAAAAGGAGGCCCTACATTTAAAACTTCAATGATCATTATGCAGACAGTAATGTCTAACACCATAAAATACTAAGATGAATTAAGGTGAGTAACAGGACAGCAGTAAGAACATTAACCTAAAATTTGAAACCAATTTAAATATCCTATGGTCAACTATACTATGTAATGGAAAACCACGTCAGTGTCCTCCTAACATGGATCCAGGCACTTTAACATCACTAGTATTAGTCAGACATAATAGAAAAATGGATCCTGATCTAAAAGGCTTTCTAGAATATGCTTGATGTTGAGTAATTTTAGTAGAAGTCATTCATTTCTTTCAAAATAGTCACATGTAAATTATGGCTTTAAATATAATTGTAGGCAAATTTCCAGATTTCTAGAGAATACAAATATGGGAGGGGGGTAGTGATCGAATTTGCCAGAATTTGTGAGTAAAAATCAAATCACCTTTTACAGATGTTAAGTCTAACATGATAGAGTGCTAGCAGCTGTATTTGTTTGGTTTCCTGCTGCTATTCTTAAAAGAGTGCTCTTTGGCATTTTTGTACAGACCTAAAGAATGGTGTGGGTTTTTAATTTGTGCATGATGTAAGGTGGTGGTTCTTTTCTGTAAGTTTTGGTATCGAAAGATGACGTATTAATGTGAGAAATTAGATTTTGTTTACCAAAAGGAGGAGAAGATTCGATTACAATTTCTCAATACTAATTTTTCAGAATGAATCATGTAAATGGACAGAATGAAATAAATTAGCAAACCACATGTAGGAGAACATCTGTAATCCAATCTTATACATGGTAATTAAGGCAGATAGACTATTTGTTTGATCCCAGCTTTCTCTGAATGCATGTGAAAATTCAGTTTGCAGCTACTGCTTTTCCAGGACCATTCATTACAAAGGCTTTGAGTCCTTAGGGTTGAGAGAGAGAGAGGGAGAAAGAAAGAGAAACATAGGTTGTATATTAAACACTTAGCATGCTTTTTCCATGAGAAAATAAGGATTAAAGAGATTAAAGGATAAAAGAGAAGGCTCCATGAGTCAGGATACATAAAACTTTACATTTTCAATTATATTTTGTATTTTACAAATATGCACACACAAGAACCTGCTAATCTTCTGCCATGATTAAAATGTTTTCTACTCTTCAGTTTAGTTCTGAAGGTATAGTCCATATTAACAAAAGTAAAGTAGAGTCGAGGATTAAGGTAGTTACATAATTTTCAGAATGTTTAAGCTTTTTAGAAATCTGGCTGTTTACACTGGTGATTGGGCAATTCTCCATGTTACTCTGTGTAATGGAAACAAAACATTGATTTTACCTTTATGTTTTTCTTTTACCAATTCTCTTGTCTGTAATTCCCTCTTCAGCTCTTCCTAGAAATTAAACATACTTCCTTTCTCTCTGAAGGTGTAGAGAGCTCTTTCTAATTTTCAACAAATTTTCAGTAATGCATGGCTTAAAGTATACTCACACGTAAAAATAAAGGAAATTCTGGAATATAGCTCAAAAGCTGAATGAGAAAGGCCCAGACATAAAATAATCTGGATACCTGAATAGGTGATGGCAGCTGGGGAATGTCCATAAAAGGGCTTCGTGGGATTCTTAGGAAAGTTGCATTTGGTAAATTTGTAAAATTCCCTCTTGTTATCTCCAAATCTTCATAAGAGTTTTGTTTGTCATTCCAGACTGTTCATCTTTACTGAGGGGACTGTATGACTATGCTGGTTATATGTTTCAATTTTATTGGTTCCTATGAGGAACTCCACAATTCTTTATGGCTTGAATGTATCTATGTCTCCCAGGATCCCCCTTGTGGCATTCCACCTCACACTGCGGGCAGCAAAGTAAGGCATTTCACTCTGGTGTGATCCATCAGAGCTCTCTCTCAACTTAATTTGGTTGAATTAGCAAAGAAGAATGATTGGCTAAGCCACTACAAGAAGGACAGAATGAGGGAATCATTAAAAAAAAAAGAAGAAGGGGCGCCTGGTTGGCTCAGTGGGTTAAAGCCTCTGCCTTCAGCTCGGGTCATGATCTCAGCGTCCTGGGATCGAGCCCCGCGTCGGGCTCTCTGCTCAGTGGGGAGCCTGCTTCCTCCTCTCTCTCTGCCTGCCTCTCTGCCTACTTGTGATCTCTCTCTGTCAAATAAATAAATAAAAATTAAAAAAAAAAAGAAGAAGAAGAAGAAAGAAAGAAAAGTAGATGTGAGAGATGTCAGGGAGAAAGCGAGAAGGGAGGTTCTGGTTGACTTGAAATCTTTAGCAGAACTAGCTTTACGGGCACGCAACCTGCACAGTCATACAGGATTCTGAATTCGGAAGGGCTAGCGCATAAGGTTTCATGCTTTGCTATTGTCATCTTGAAATTCTCAATGATTTTTAAACAAAGGCATCTTGTTTTTTCATTTTGTGAATTTTGTAGCCTGTTCTGAGATCAAGTTCCTTCTGTAACGTGAATGTCCTTAGTATTTTTCTTTGTTTTGTAGGAAAATAAAAATCCTTCAGTGTTTATGCTAGTTTGAGTTGAGAATTTGTAACTTGCAATGGAAACAGTTGCGACAAACATGTTCTTCAAATCTGTGCTTTCTATCAGTCCTCAGGTTGTGATACCAACAAACCCTGATTATCTCTGAAGAATAAATTATTCACTTATGAATGATTTATGACACAGTTTTAACACTAAATCTTGTTTTCCTGCCATCTGTCATGCCTTTAGCTGACTTCACAGCATCAATTAGATAGTCCATGGAATGAAAACTAATGTTAACTACTCCTTAAAAATATTTATATGTATATATATTTCATTTATATCTAATATTTTATTATATAATATAAATACTTTAAAAATATTTTTGAAAGTAGGAATATATATGATACCTATATAGCATGTAACAATACATGTCAGGGAAAGTTATTACATTTTTAGAGTTTTTTCCAGTTTATAAAATGCTATTACACACAATGTATTGCTATAAGAAGTTCTCTATTTTGAATTAAACCACTGGGCCATTGGTGGGTAAGCCATCTCCCTGGTAATGGGTCCATTTTCTCATTTTAATATTTTGAAAACAAATGAAAATGGTATCTTACTGCCATATAAAAGCAGGTTTTATCTACATCTGAAATTCAGTTTGTGGTACTGGTCATCATAAGTTAGTACACAGAAAACTCCATCTACGATCAACCAAAACAACAGAACAGATCAGGTGCTGCTTTATGGAGACAAAACTCAAAGACATGAATGTTTTTGGAGGACATGGTCGGGATGCAAGAAATCACATGCATTCATTAGATGGAAAGCTCATGTGCTTCACATTCTGAAATATTATAAGGTCCTGTCCTCTGAAACCTCACTGTAGTAAGCTTGGTGGAACTAGAGGTACTACTTAATTTCAAAAAGCAGATGGACAGATTTATTAGGTACAGAAATACACAGTTATCAAAGTAAATAGACCAGGCCTGAACATTAAGGTTTAATGTAGATCTGATGGAGGGCCAACACAGGTTTCCACAGCTCTGTAGTTTTATCGTTCAAGAAATTTCTGGTCTAGATGGCTCTGAGGGTTCATCTAGCCAGAGGACTTCAGCAGGGCCCTGGAGTCCCAGAATTGCCTTCCCAGTGCCGTCCATAGCTCTCCTTGTTTCTTCCTTTGCGTCCTTGCTCGAGACCACTATCCAGGAGATGAGTGAGGAACAGCTCTTCCTTGTCACAGTGTAAATGAAGAAAGGATGTTTTATTTTGTTTACAACAGTTCACTCCCTCCTGTTAGTAAGAAGTGGAAATTAGGTTGAGGGACTCACATAACTGAGAGAGGTGAGGAATAGAGTTATAGAAATGGCAAGACCTTAAAATAAATTCAGGATTTAGTAACCAGCTGAAGGACAACAGCAGATGGTAAGTTTAGAGGTGTACAAATATAATGGGAGGAGGTCAGATGAATTTCGATAGCAATTGCAGAAGAACTGCGTGATAGTTTTGAGGAATAAAGAAGAGAAGAGAAGCCATATGGTGAGATGATAATTAGGCTCCAGTGTTTGCCTTTAAGAAAAGGAAAACCTTGGAAACTTATTTATGAAGACACAACCTAAGGTAAAGGAAAAGATTTTTTGGAAAAGGAAAGAAAGAGAGGTGGCAATCTCGGTCTAAGCTGCAAAATTGGGGAGAGATTTTACAATAAAATTAAAACAAGGGACATGAAGACAGGAAATACATAGTAATTGAAACAGTACAGAACTATGAATCAAGCTTCCTTATTATAGGAATAGAATAGTACTGAGAAATGGAACAGAGTTTACCAATAAATTATTTGTACTAAGTAATCAGAAACATTTTGACACTGACTGAAATGAGTGAATTTGGTGCTTATTACAATGCGAACCCATTCTTCCTGTCCAGAAAGAAAAGTCAACATCACCTTAGAGTGCACATGGGCTAACCTTTGCAGAGTGCGGTGGCCGGGACCTGCAGAGCGCGTGGAGGGATCGGAGTGGAGTCTGAGAAAGCAGACTGAGGCTGACTGAGCTGGGTGGGTGGGCAGGTGACAGAGCCTGATCTGAGGCAGGGGCAATACTGTGGAGAGAATGGGTTTCAGGGGGTACTGAGGAGGAAGAATCGACAAGATTTAGAGACTGGATGTGAAATGGATCAGGTCTCTGCTTGGATAACTGGGTCGGCTGTGTTGCGATCCACTGTGGTGAGCTCACAGGGTGAGGGGCAGGTCGAGAAAGATGCCGAGTTCACTTTTGTTTGTGGTGCATTTTAGGTGTCTGTGGGATAGTGTCGTTTTTTTCTCCTTCCCATTTCTGACCACCAAACTCTTGATGAACACTTTTCTTTTTCTTTTTTTTTTTTTAGGATTTTATTGATTTATTTATTTGTCAGAGATTGAGAGAGAGAGAGAGAGCACAGGCAGGCAGAGTGGCAGGCAGAGACAGAGGGAGAAGCAGGTTCCCTGCTGAGCAAGGAGCCTGATGAGGGGCTTGATCCTAGGACGCTGGGATCATGACCTAAGCTGAAGGCAGCCGCTTAACTGACTGAGCCACCCAGGCATCCCGTTGATGAATACTTTTCTTTACAGGGATTAATATACTCTTGACATCGAAGTTGTCAATCTTCTAACCCAGAGATGACGACGACAACAACAACAACTTCCCATTATCTGCTAATTTAGTTAGTTCTATTCTTAGGCAACCTTACTTCATTTCTCCTTCCCAGATTTTGGGGTGTCACTCACTGTTCACCCTATATCTCCTCGACTTGGGTGTAATTCATCAGTGAAAAGGAAAAGTCATAGAGAACTTTCAGGATTTCTGCTTGGAATCATGAAGAAGGGTGGTGCTGTTGGCAAACACTGGCAGTTGGAAATGGAATTGTGAGAGGTTCAGTTTTGTTAGGTGTTTAAATGAGGAATATCCAAATGGGATTTCATAGAATGTCAGACTGAATAGGGATATCAAAGGGAAGGAAAATTAACACTTATTGATCATAAAATATGTGCCAGGCACTTTGCCAGAGCTCTTTCATATATGTTACCTCAATTAATCTTGATAACATGCTTGCAAATTATTTCTCCTGTTTCATAAATAGAAATAAAGATTCTCAGAGAATAAGTAAGTAACTCAAAGTCACTCAGTTATTCAGGCAGTTATTAGAGTATTTTGAACATAGGGGGAAGGTTGATGTCATCCTTTGTGCCCTATACCAAAGATATGAAAATTGTTTCTTGGAGGGAGAAAAAAATGGTCTCTTTTAATATATTAAACACTTTACAATATATAACACACTGATATATACATATCAGTGTTTTACATATATGTAAACAAATATATTGTATATTTAAAATATTAAAATTTTATGGGGGCTTATAAGGAAAAATGTCTGTAATAACTCTTTAAGGGGGATGAGAATAAATAACAGGTTGAAAAACACTGATATAGGCCCATTTCATTTAATACAGTTTTTACTCTTTTTTCCTTTTTTGCAGAATTCTTTTTTTGTTTCATGTGAAATCTCATATTAAACCATAATACATACAGCAGATAAAAACAGTGTTGGTTTAAATGTCACTGGGAAGAGGGCCCATAAACATGCCTTTTCCCTCACCTTCTGTGGCAGCACTTGAGGTCATGATACGAAGGTTAGAACTTTGAGTATCTTAGTTGGAATAATCTAGAGAACAAAATTCAACCTCTTTATTATATAGATGAGTAAACTGAGATGAGCTTGTAACGTGTAAGCATGAACTCCTATGGTAGCTTTATTGTTCACACAAAGTGGAACTGAATCAGGCTTTCTATCCTGAGGCATACTACGGAGGTGAGACACACAAAGAGGAAGAAAAGTCCAAGCAGAAGGCAGGTAATGAATGTTTAGAGAGATGATGAGAGAAATAAGTGAGAAGAGATATTTAGGAAGGATACTCATCAAAAGAAAAAAAATTGGGGGGAACTGTGTATGGTGACTAAGTGTGATGAACATTTCACAGTATATACAAATATCTAATCATTATGTTGTATATCTGAAACTAATAAAATGTTATATGTCAATGATACCTCAAAAGATAAATTAATTTGAAATTAATTTGAAAATACTGTACATAGCAGCAGCAAATGGAGAGGTCGCAGTTTCAGGATGCTGTGTGGGCAGAGCTTGGTTTCTGGATATTTCAGACACCATCAGCGAATAGGTAAGGATGTTAACTTTGCTAACTATTGCAACTAATTACCCTTCCATGATCGAATAGAAACATCAATACATTAATCACAGCAAATTGAGAAAACAAATTTTAGTCTATTGTATTAAGATGGATTCAGCCAAAGGATTAGAGCACAAAACAAACAGTGAGCAAAATGGATGCCTTCAGGACAGACCTCAATAAAGACAGTCCTTATGTCCTTATGTACATTGATAATATAGAATGTCTGGAACACAGCAATTCACCTGAGGCTGAAAAGGGAAAAACAGAGATGATGATGAGATAGAGACATGGATAAAAGGAAAAGAAAATTTGAAAATCTCTCTCGAGCACCATAGAATTCTTTCAATTTATTTTATATGCACTTTTAGCTTTGAGTGACATTGTTACTATTTGCTATTGTCAGACAAATTATTATCCAAGTGACTCAACAAATTATGTTTTTAGTATGTAATTGTGCTTTAGTATGAGGAATTAAACTATAATCTTACAAGAGTCTTAATAATTAATTCTTTTTTTGCTATTTATTTCCAATATTGGGAGTGTGATCTGGTAGTGACATCTAACATTTTCAATTGAACCTTAGTTAAGTGTCTCACACTAATAGGAATATTCCTGTTCCTCTTTACACAGCTCTAATATCTACAAACATTGGCAGATTAATTTTCTAATCAAAGCATTCTGGGAAACTATTAAGCATGACATTAAACTGTGTAATACTAATTATATTCCCTATGAAGAATTTCTATCTAAACTTACAGCATAAGACCCTAGAGAAAACTTATCAGAGCACGAATTGCTTAAATGTATTTTAAGAAGAGTCACATACCCATATAATAATTTTGTTTTTTGTCCCTACCTTAAATCAACACTGTCCTCTACAGTGATTCATTATGGCAGCAAAATCTTGTTGACCTTGTGAAACAGATTTTTTTTTAAAGGTGTTAAGGCCTGTGTAAGTGTGTATCACAGCAAAGGGAAGTATTTAGCTCTATTGTGAACATGTGTCCAAAATTAATAGTTGCTTCTCACTAGAATACTACTCTCGTTGAAGAAATAGAAATAACGGAACAGAATTAATTGTGATATACCAAGGGTGTGTGTGTGGGTGTAAATCATTTAGTGAAAATTTTCCATAAAGGGCCAGATAATAAACAGTTTAAGTTTTGCAGGCCAGATGGTCTCTGTTGCAACTACTCTAGTCTATAGTGTACAGGAAAAGGAAGGTCTGGACGATATGTAAAAAAATGGGCATAGCCATATTCCAATAGCATTTTAGTTACAAAAGGAGATGGCCTATCAAAATCACAATGATACCACTTCAAACCCACTAACATGGCTAGATTCAAAAAGTTGGTTAAAAAAAAAAATCAGTAAAGATATGGCGAAATTGGACCCTCATGCTTTACTGGTGGGAATGGAAAATGGTGCAGCCACTTTGGTCAAGTCTGGCCGTTCTTGACAGAGACTTGCCATATGGTCCTGCAATTCCTTTCCTCTGCCTATATCCAAGAGAAATGAGTAGTTGATACCCACAGAATACCAAGCACATGAATATTTATAGTGGTATTATTTATAATAGCCAAAAGAAACAACCCAAATGTCCATCGGCTGATGAACTGCTAAACAAAAGGTGGTATATCCATACAATGGACTATTAGTCAGCCCCTTGGTGAATTTCCGCAGTCTTATGGAATTTTTGGTGACATCTAGTGGCCGGGGTTAGAAATACTGCTACACATCTTAGAAGGCACAGGAAAGCCTTCTGTCCTTAGAAGGCACAGGACAGCCCTACCCACCCGTTACAAAGAATTATCTGGCTTCAAATGTTAATAGGGCCAAGACTGAGAAACCCTGGTTTACGTGCACACATTTTATGACTCTATCAGTGAGGATTCTGTGCATATAATTTGCTCCCTCCCCATCTTACATTATGTTGTAGAACAGCAGCAATTTAAACCAAGACGGACAAGCAGGTGGAGAATGTGGAGGGAGCCAGCCCTCAAATCCTGCAGGGGAAGCAACAGTAGTATACCCTGCTACTGAAGGTTTGAAATCAAGGTAACAAGTCAGTGCTAATGGCCAGCTAATTATTCTAACACCCTGTAATTAAGTCTGAAGTGCTATAGAACTTTTGTACAATGAGGTACGCTTCCACTGCAGTTGAGAGGTAAAGCCATGGAAAAAGTGAAGTTAGGTAAATTAGGCTTTGAATTAGGCTTGTAATTATGTTTCTTGTTCTAATCTACTGACTCCTTGGAGATCATGCACAGCAAAGCACTGAATTTGCAATTTTTTTGGTAGTGCTTTTGTAGAACTACAAAACTTCTTTTGTAGAATTCAAATTTGTAGAAAAAATTCATAGAGGTTTTTTTGGTTCCTGGTTCTCTGTATTACTTTAAGAGAGAGAAAGAAAATGATGTGATAAGAGAGAATAAAAGAAAGAGGAGGACAAGTAGAGGGAAGGGAATAGATTTTTTTATTCAAAATTAAAAAATATTAAGGTTATTCTAAAAGGAAATTATTTTACTTTTCCTTATGTGCACTTAATAGCTCGTTGTGGTCTCAATGCCAATAAATGAAGATTTTTTTTGGAGGAATGGAAAGAGTTAAGGTAGCTATTTCCAAAGTTCCTATATTTCTGTTAATTTGTATATTTTGTTAAAAACTGAATATGAAGTATTTCTGATAAACAGAAAATTATAGAAAATAGTAAAATAGACACAAATACACCCACTGCTGAGATTAAATACTTGTTCATATTTTGCTAGATTTACTTCAACTCTCTCCCTTTTAATAAATAAAACATTACAGATACTATAGCTATAAGGTTGCAGCTTTGATTTCTTGCCTTTTCTTCCTTTACTCTATGGAAGTAGGTGAAGTTTTGGGGTACATTTTCCTCGTTTTTTAATGGTTTTATTTATTTAAAAAAAGATTTTATTTATTTGTCAGAGAGAGAGAGAGAGAGCACGCACAAGTAGGGGCAACAGCAGGCAGAGAGAGAAGCAGGGAGCCCGATGCAGGGCTCAGTCCCAGGACCCTGGGATCATAACCTGAGCTGAAGGCAGACGCTTAACCCAGTGAGTCACCCAGGTGTCCCTTCCTCATGCTTTTATATACACAAATGCACACACACACACACACCATATATATGTATGTGCATATATATATATATATCTCCACTTAATTTTTCTCTTTATTCTTGAGGTATATCCACACGTAGACCTAGTTATTTATTTTAAATGTAATAATGGATTCTACCATATAAGAACTCTTTGTGTGTTTTATTCTTTCTGTGACTTTCTGTGACCGCAAGTTGGTGAAATAGTTTACTCTTTTTTGCTATTATGAAGCAAGAAGTATCTTCGTATGGTATTTTTGGGTGTCTCCAGGGAGACATGTAGCCATAGAAGTGCTGGGCCACAGGTGCATGTACCTTCTTCTCTCCTTGGTCCTACAAAGTTTGCTGCCCAATGTGGCTGCACTCATTGTATATGCTCGTCATCTTTGTAGGAATCCCTACATCTTGGCCAAAACGTGGTGATGTGAGACTATAATATTTGCCAATCTGGTAAGGGTGAAATGGCATCTCATAAAATTGTCATTACAAAAAACAGACTGGGAATGATCCATCCCTTCCCTCAACTTTTCACACCTTTCTCTCTTATATAGCCATTGAGAGTGAACTCTCACAAAAGTTGCATTCATAATTAGATGTTGCGACTGAACAGAAATGGTAAAGGAAGAAAAGGTAATTTTGGATTCCAAGCTTCTCCGGGCCTGCCTTTTATCTCATTAAGTTTTGTCCTAGCCCTGTGCACCCAGCACATTTGGAGCATTCCCAAAACTGTTGACTCCGTGAAGTACATCATCTTCCTGTGGGGGTGTCAGAATGAGAAACAGTGCATGCTGTTGTGAAGTTTAAATAATAAATTAAAAATGTACTTTTAAAAATGTAAAACTTAGGCAAAAGTATTCTTTTCACAGATGCACTGCAGTTGCAAAGAATTTCTTTTTCTTTCTCTCTCTCTCTCTCTTTTTTTTAAAGATTTCATTTATTTGAGAGAAAGCATGAACAGGGAGGGGGCAGAGCTAGAGGGACAAGCAGACTCCCCACTGCACAGAGCCCTATGTGGGGCTCAATCCTAGGATCCTGAGATCATGACCTGAGCTAAAGTCAGACGGTTACTGGCAGAGCAACCCCGGTGCCCTAAGGATTTCTATAAGAAAAATTTCAGAGTGATCTATGTGAAGCTAATTATAATAAAATTAATTATATAATTAATATAATTATATTATAATATATTATAATATAATATAATAACTTCTGTTGATAACTTGTTTATTTATACTTAGTACCTTCTACATGCCTGGGACATGAGAAAGAAAAGAGCAACCCTTCACATAAGGTAACTAGTTTGACACTTACAGCAAGGGCCCAATGTTTTTAAAAGCTAGCCTGACACTCACAGCTAAGCCATGTTGTTCTCCTCATGGACGTAAACAATATCTCCGAGCACCAATATCAGATAAGGTCACTCTGACTGTGTTGACGTGAGACAGAGCAAGACCACTTCTAATTTTATCTATGTAGAAACAGCAAGGTCAAGTGCAAATCACAAAATACCAACCCTTCCCTCCTGATACTATGAATTACTGTTGTTTTATCGTCAGTTACAACTCTAGCTTCATCCATTACCTGTCATTCTTCTAGATAAAATTTATCAAGATATCCAGTCATTAAACTGTCCCCAATTCCTGACAGTACTGAAATCCAGAGTAACCCTCCCCATTCAGTTTCTAAGGAGCCTTCCAAATCACCTAACCGAAGTCCAAATCCTTTCACTTCTTTCTAAGACTTTCTTACTGAGAAACCCCACAGTTCCCCATAGAGGATGGTCTCATCCCCACGGAGTAATAAACTCCACCTGTTCAACTGCAGGTCTTTCTCCTGGTGGTCTTTGATGGGAAGGGTTTTCACAGACATTCCTAAGAGCTTTACATATGCTATCTCATTTAAGCCTGACAATACCTCTGTTAGGTATTATTATTATTATTATTCCCTTTTGCAGATGGAGAGGCAGAGAAAGTTTAACATCATCTCCAAATCTCATAGCTAATAAATGACAGGAATACAATTTGCACTTGGGTCTAATGGTTATTAAGACCCAATGAACTGCTTCAGTTCTATGGTTCCTGATGGTCCCAATTCTCCTGGACTTTCTCCCCTGAAGATTACTTGCTCTTTAAAGATAGAGACTGGTGCAGAAAGTCTGTCACAGTATAAACAAAGAAACATTTAAAAGCAAGAATAAAAACAAAACAACAATGTAGCCTGAAGATATACTTGGAACTAAAGCCTCTTTTCTAAATCTCTGTGCTTATCTCCCCAGAGTTGCTGGAGTTGTTTCTTGTACCCAAATCGGTACCAGATGTTTACCAGAATCTTGGCCCACACCACTTCCATGTAGTCAGAAGATGGATAACTTAAGGAAATAGTTCAAAAGAAAAGATGACTTTAAAGGCGGGAAAAAGCACACCTATGTGTGGGGAAACTGCTTTAGTCTTGAGGCTTGACCTTGGGTTTACACAAGGAAATCTTGCATGGTTACCTTCATTGTAAGCTCTTGGAAGTTTTTTCAGCTTTTTGGTCTTGAGTACTCTTGGCCTTGCTTCTGACCTCCAATACCTTCTATCTAATATCCTGCCACTCTTTCCTACTTAGTGAAAATCCATGGGCTCTTCCTTTTGCCTTTCTAGATCTGCTCCTTCAGATTTAATATTCCTCCTCTTTGTTCTCAATGAATCGTTAAAATAACTGCTATACGTGTATATTATTTTGTTATTCGTGTAAAGATTTGTGAACCACATACTGTCCTTAAGGACGTGGCCGAGCCCCTTCCGATTTTTGGTGGGCCTCTCTGCCAACCCACAGCGGGCTCTCAGCACTTAGGTACTCAGCAGGCGTTCCGTATGTCCAAAAAGCATCCTTTTGGAGCGTCATGGTTGTTGTTGTTCTCACTTTCCTAGCACACTTCCAAGGAAGTACAGATCCTAGAACTACTTTTCCTGGTGGCCATGGCACCAGTGCTTCCCGAGTGGGGCAAGGCAGGGTTAGCAGATGATTTCATATTCCAGCGCTGCTCAAATAGTGGTTCAGAGGGTCTCGCCTGCCTTTCAGGTTGGCAGGAACCGTTCTCCAAATTCCAAACAAACCCACACTAGCACTAGTGACTTCTGGTAGGTTCTCATGCTCTTCCGACCTGATCCTTGCGGTGCCCTTAAGACGAGCGGCCTGGACCGCCAAAGGGGTTGAATGGCGAAACGAACGGGCCGCACAGCCAATCACGTTTCGCTCTGCCCGGAAAAGGCGGGTCCCGGCGGTGTCATTGACAAAGCCGCGCGGGATTGGCGGGTCCAGAGCGGTCCGGGGTGGCGGGAGTTTTCGGATGTGTTGGCGGTGACCTCGGCCGCAGCGGTTGGGCTGAGTTGGACCGGAGGGGCGGGCGGCGGAACTGGGAACGCCAGTCCGCCGCGGATTCCTGAGCTCCGGTCTGGCGGGTCTCACTGCGGCGGCTGTCCTCTTTCCGTCCCCAGGAGCTGCGGGGAAGGATGGATCGGCACCGGCCGCGGCTGCACCACCCGAAGCAGGGCTCCGCCGCCGGGGCCCCCTACCCAGCCTCTGCTTCGCTCCGGAGCTGCCGGGAAAGCAAGATGCCGCGCAGGAAGGGCCCCCAGCACCCTCCGCCCGGCGCGGCAGAGGAGCCTGGAGAGAAACGTCCCAAGTTTGTAAGTTTCGTCTGGCGCTGTGGTGAGGCAGCTCCTGCCTTGCGGAAGGGCTGTGGCTCACGTCCTGGGATCCTTCAATTTCGTTACTCTTTGGCTGGGTTGACAGCCGTGGGTGGATCCACGGGGCCTGGGCGAGGCGGGGGTGGGGTGTGTGTGTAAGTTTTGTTCTAGGTTTCTAGGGCTGCCAGTCTCCTAATAGATTTACGACGACAGGGTCCAATTCTGTTTTGGATCCTCTGGCAAACCCACTTGACCACTGTGTTGCCCCCCGTTTGTTCTGGCTGAAAAGCCGTTCACAAGTGTCTGTATTGACGTCACCTAGGCGGACATTGCATTTTTTAAGTTGAACTTCTCCCCACCCCTCTAGGGTCTTGAGGGAATGAGACATAGCAAAGTGAACTTTTAGGTGATAAGAGTTCTTTTTCGGCTATTTTAATCCACGAAGAACTTTTTAAGGCAGATGTAATTTTCCAAGTAGAAAAAACTCGTTTCAAAAACATGGCGGGCTATGTAGTCACTGCTAAGGAATGTTTTGCTTAGATTGGAAAGAAGTATAAGTATTTGAAATTCGTTATTCTGGTTGCTTCTCTTATTCACTTTGGCACCCAAGGGAGATGTCATGATAAGCGGCTTGCGAATCTTTTAGTTGGTGTCATCTAGTGGTGCAATGCAATGATGATTGTTTTACATACGTATGTGCAAATAAATCACTGAAGGTTGATAGCTCTGGGGTGAATCTAACAATTGAAAATTTAATATTGGACCCGTCCATTTTACTTAGGAGTACGGAAAACTTTTTAAGTTATGGATAAAATTATACAGTATTGCATGTGCCTTCTGTGAACAAATAAACACTCATTAGGAACTTAAGTCAGGATACACATATTAAGAGAATAGAGATTTGTGGAGGAGGAGTGAGTTGCTAAGTATACAGTTAAAAATGATGGTTGAGGGGCGCCTGGGTGGCTCAGTGGGTTAAAGCCTCTGCCTTCTGCTCAGGTCATGATCTCAGGGTCCTGGGATCGAGCCCTGCATTGGGCTCTCTGCTAGGCAGGGAGCCTGCTTCCTCCTCTCTCTCTCTCTGCCTGCCTCTCTGCCTACTTGTGATTTCTCTCTGTCAAATAAATAAAATCTTAAAAAAAAAAAAAAAGATAGTTGAATAAAACTGGGAGCAGAGCTATGATATGTATCAGAATGCTGAAAATGAGGGACAACATGGATGAATTTTGCTGAAGTATCAAGATGGCCATAGGCCAGGTGAAGTTTTGCAGAAGCATCAACTATGTTGTTACTGTTATTCTAACAGAGTTGAAGAATAAATAGGATTGAGTTAAACTGGCAATGCAGGATTCTAGCCAGTAGGAAAAGAATCTTGGGGCAATGCTTTTTCTTCCTTTCAGAGTCTACTCTCTGTGTTAGTAATGTCATTCTATTTTGTTTCTCACTCCTATGCTCCAGAATGCATGGGATGTGATTTTCTGTGACTCTCCCATCAAGAATGTCATGGAAACAGAACCTAAGCTAGTATTTAGGTTTAGTTTCATTTTAGGATGTATCAGGTGATTTGGATTCTAGTCTGTTTTTCATTTCCTAAGTACGTTAAAAGGGTTATTGTAAAGATGAAATGAACTCTAAAATCAATACTTTGAAGCTTTAAAGTTAATAAACAAATCTAAAACAGGGTTTGCTTTTGTTTTTTATTTATTTTAAGATTTATTTGAGAGAGAACATGCATGTGGGTAGGGAGAGGCAGAGGGAGGGGGTCCCAGGCAGACTCTGCTGATTGCAGAGCTTACCACCAGGCTTCATCTCACTACCCTGAGATCACAACCTGAATGGAAACCGAGACTGGGTCCCTTAATTGACCATGCCACCCAGGAGCCTCCCCCCCACCCCCCAGCCCCCAGTGTTTGTTTTTGGATAGGAGTCTGATATGAATCATGGCTTCATAATTAATTTAGACGTAATTTTGACTATTGATAATCCCTGAAACAAATTTAGATTCTTGTTGACATGGTAGTTTCTTTAGCTATATTTTCCATTTCACTAATTCTCTTAATATTTAATCTGCTTTTTAACTTGTTTGGAATATTTAAGTTTAGCAATTACAGTTAACCCTTGAACAACATGGGTTTAAACTGCACAGGTCTAGTTATGCATGGATTTCTTACAGTTCAGTACTGTAGTTATTTTTTCTTATGATTTTCTTAATAGCATTTTCTTTTCTTAGTTTTTTGTAAGAATAGAGTATATAATACATATAACATGCAAAATAGGTGTTAGTTGGTTATGTTATCAGTAAGGCTTCCAGTCAATAGTAAGCTATTGGTAGTAGGTTTTTGGAGAGTCAAAAGTTATACACGAATTTTGACTGCATGGAAATCCATCAGTGCCCGAAACCTTGTGTTGTTCAATGGTCAACTGCATTTTTTATTTCTGTAGGTTCTATTTGTTTCTTTTTCAGATCTGCATGGTCATTCCTGACAGTTCTTTGTTTCTTATTATTTTTTTTAGGTATTTCCTATGTGACTCTTTTTATTTCTTTGATAGTTCTGGTGTGTGTAATTTTTGGACTGTCTGTGTTGACTTGTACTCATGGTGGCTTACTCTTTCTCTTCCTGTGCTTGTAGATCTTTAGAAGCTCATTGCTTTATCTTAACCTATCTTTCAATAGGCCATAGTGGGGATGCTTTTCTCTGGAGTGCTTTTCTGGGAGTGCCACCGATTTGGGACCATCTGTTATAGGAGTAAGACTCATAGAGAGCCCAAGGTTCCATGCTTAACCCTAACTCTGTTCCTGGCCTAAGGCTTGGTATGCCAATCTTAAGGCTGCCTTCTGAGCAGCTTTCCCAGTCAGCCTAGTTCCGCACTGCTCTCAGTCTCACTCTAGTAACTCCTAATTTGAGGTTGGAGATGGTTGCTCCCTCATGAGATCTCAGCAGTGCCTCTGTATGTGATTGTTCTGTAGTTCTGTTTGCTCTACTGCTAGATGTCAAGTCAGTTCTTGGCTTTCTTTTGATTTCATATGGAGCCACATTAGCCTGAATCTCTTCGGGCCACCTAGTCATTAGGTCACCTACTTGCCAGGGGCAGCTGCTTTTGACTGGAATAAGTAAGGTAGGTCGGTGATGTCACAGGAATAAAGATAATTTAGGTGTTTGGTGTTTTACATACTCCATAAAGCTGCAAACTGGCAGTTGAACTGAATGGGAAATTGGTCCCTTGCCCCAGTCTTAGATTAGGAAGGCATAAGTTCTGGTGCCCACTGAAATCCTGGTTTACTCTGAGCCTTGATAAAGCAGACACATCCTTGTTTTCTAGTGTAGGTATAGTCCTGGGTCTCAAGTTACTTTTGAATTGTGTATACAAGTTTATGGTATAGAATTTATAGAATTTCTCCCCATAGATCTGTGTAAAGAGTAGAAATTAGTCTGTTGTAAATGTATGCTAGTTTGGCTACACAGGAAATCACTGACTTTTGGGTTGTTAGGGAACTAACCAACTTGACTTTAATAGAAAATATGGTAACAGTGAGTTTTTTTTTTTTTTTTTTTTTTTTTTTGTAAGCAGTGAGTTTTGAGATGCTGAGGATAGATACTGGGGGACAGGATGCAACTATTGGAGGCTGGGAGTGGGGGAACAAGGCAGGTGTCTGGATGAAGGCTTAGAGAAGGTAGATAGAATTCAGGAGGATCATTAAACTTTGTCCTGCCCTAAGTCACACTCTCAATACCTGAGTCGAAGTCTTATTTCCCTTCTAGAATAGAACAAAACAGTTGCCTATTCATCATGAAATGCCTTTCAGTGATGCTGGGGACTTTGTTCTTACCTTTCACTGCTCTTAGAAGCACACAGCACAGGCAGTGGTGGCCTCCACATCCAGACTGAGAGCAGGATGTGTGGCTTCTGGAGAGTTCCCATCTCTAGGCTGTGGGCCTGTTTTTTAGATGAGGCCTGTGCATTTGGTGATCCTGTTGGGAGAGCAGCTCTTCTTTATAATTAGGAATATTCTTTAAAACTTCTCATAGACTTTTGTGTAAATCTTGCATCTAATCTTATGGTTTCCATCGAACAG
Source organism: Mellivora capensis (assembly GCA_004024625.1). Lineage (NCBI taxonomy): Eukaryota > Metazoa > Chordata > Mammalia > Carnivora > Mustelidae > Mellivora > Mellivora capensis. Next base: position 88,520 of record PISX010003139.1, on the reverse strand, counting down.
ATTGTTAATTATTGCTTAATTAGGTCATTACAGTACTTTAAATTTTGGTTGTGATTTTTCACCCTGTCCAGTAATATCTGTCCAGTAATATCTGTCTACCATTTTGGACATCAATAATGATAATAATTAACCCTAATGAACCAAGTTCTGTTCTAGGTGCTGTACACTCACTCACTCACTCTTTTACCCCCTACAACAACCCTATGAGGTGTGTGGTATTACTAGCCTTGTTTGCTGGGTGGGAAAAGTAAAAGAGGTTGAATTGCCTTAGGTCACACAGCTGCCTGTTGGTGGGATGGGGTTTGAACCCAGACACCCTGTCTCCCACATTTTTAGCCACTGTCCTGTATTATCTCCCATGCAGTTGGGAGTTTTAATCTTTACTACGGTTCTCATTCAGGTGCCATTACAAATACTAGCACCTTCAATGAATATAGAATTAATGATTTCTTGATCACAGGCTGTTTGTAAGGTGGGAAGAGGTAGGAAGTTGGAGGAGAGCTGTTTGTTGTACTGGGAACTTGGGGGAAGTTAAATCAGAATAGACTTGAAGAGATTAGTGCATGCTCCCCTCTGTTGTTGTTTCCCGTGTATTTGGAGGCAGGCATGGCAGGCTGAATAATGAGCACCCCCCCCACCCCATCCCAGATATATTCCTGTCTTAGTCCCTGAAACCTGTGAGTGTTACTTTCTATTGCTAAAAAGGACTTTCGGTGAAGGCTTTTAAAATGGGGGAAATTAACCTGCATTACCAGGCCTGGCTCTCCATGCGCACTGGGTGTCCTTGTAAGAGGGAGGCAGAGGGAGATTTGACTACAGAAAAGGAGAAGGTGATGGGACGATAAGGCACAGATTGGTGATGTAGCCCCAAGCCAAAGAATGTTGGCAGCCATTGGAAACTGGAAGAGGGAAGGAACGGGTCTCCACCAGAGCTTCCAGAGGGAGAGTGCTACTGTGAACACAGTCACTGGAGCCCAGTGCAACTCATTTCTGACTTTGGGCCTCCAGCACTGAGAGAATACATTTTTGTCCTAGCCATCTGGTCTGGTAATTTGTCTTGGCAACCCTAGGAAATGACCACAGCAGGTATGCTTCTGAGGGTGACCACATTGAAAGGTGTGGTTTAACAGTTTACATATGAGGTATTTTAGGAGAACCATCCGATTCATCTAGATCTCTTTGTTGTAGTGTGGTTTTATTTTGGACTGCTTGTGATTGGGGTGGGGTGGATAGAAGATACAGTTCAGTCCTCTGGAATAGCAACTAGAACTCGAATACATTTTGTTCTGCTGCATCACTTTCGTAGTTGCTAGAAAGCGGAGCAAAGGTGGAGGTAATTTCTGGGTGCTTTTTTTTTTTTTTAAAGATTTTATTTATTTATTTGACAGAGAGAGAGAGATCACAAGTAGGCAGAGAGGCAGGCAGAGAGGGGTGGGGGGTGGAGAGAAGCAGGCTCCCTGCTGAGCAGAGAGCCTGATGTGGGGCTCCATCCCAGGACCCTGAGATCATGACCTGAGCCGAAGGCAGAGGCTTAACCCACTGAGCCACCCAGGCGTCCCTGGGAGCTCTTTTTGAGTTTATTTCTTCATTGAGTTCTCCGCTAAAGTGATGCTTTCAGTGGTCCTAGAGTTAAATTGGCAAGAATTGGAGACAGTGTTGTTATTTGAAGGCTTTAGGCACTTGAGTGGCATTCATGTCAAAATCCACGTAATCCATCTGAAACCTAACCTTCATAGGTAAGATCATTTATTTTATTCAGGCCAGTCTTCTAAGTGAATTGCCTGAATTGCTCAGACTTTTCTTCCCCCACCGTTTACCCTTCCGAACAAGAGAAAAGAAGTTTTTTGTTAATGTTGTTTGTTTGTTAATATATGACTTATATCAAAAGAAACAAAATATATCAAGTGTCTTTTGGGAGTATGTTTAGTTGCTGAAAATAGATGATACATGGCTTTTACTTCTGGATTGCTCTGGATCTTTTGTGTGTGTGTGTGGTGGGGGGTAAAAAGGGATGGGAGTAGGGATAATTGTCTCAGATTTAGAGTAAGGCTTAATTGCTTTTTTCAAAGACTCATGTCTTTAATTATGAAGCAAGCAAACTGACATACATTCATTACACGATGAAACCTTGCATCTCATCTAGTCTGTCTTGTAGCAATTGCTTCTGAACAGATGTTACCTGAAACACCTTTGTGCAGTTGGTAGAATGCTAAAATTTGTCATGCTTTTATTATTGTTGTCATGAATTAACTCTACTTTATGGCATAACTTTATTGCTGTGTCCTAGAATCTTTATATATTTATTGCCTTAAAAATTGGATTTAAAATTGGCTTTTTATATAGAATGTAAATTAACATGTGTATAACTTGTTTATGCTTGCAGAATAATCCAAGAAAAAACTGCTAAGTATTATACTAATGTAATTGTCTTTAACTCAGCACATAGTATCCTCCAAACAGGAATGAAATGAATGCTACATAATATGCTTACCATCACACTCTGCTTGTTTCTCCCAGAAACTGATTTGACTTTTAGATCTATAAAATATAGATTAAGCATAACCTTTTACTTCATGGGATATTAAGGATCAAAGCACGAGCTTTCTTTGAACAGGATCTACAAAGGTAACTTTTCTCTCCAGAGCAGCAGGGTGGCATTGAAGTGTCTTATCGCTAGGAGTAATTTTCTCAAATATCAAATCAGGGACGCCTGGGTGGCTCAGTTGGTTAAGTGGCTGCCTTTGGCTCAGGTCATGATCCCGGCGTCCTGGGATCAAGTCCCACATCGGGCTCCTTGCTTGGCAGGGAGCCTGCTTCTCCCTCTGCCTCTGCCTGCCACTCTGTCTGCCTGTGCTCACTCTCTTGCTCTCTCTCTCTCTGACAAATAAATAAATAAAATATTAAAAAAAAATATCAAATCAAATAACCATTATTAACTTAGTGGAGAATTTAAGAGTTTCAATAAGTTAAGTTTTGGTGTTGGAATGTTTCAGTTACTAGCTAATTAATGAGAACTCTTTGGAAATGCTTGCCATAGATGGTATTCTTTAAAAAGACCCGCTGCCATCCTTTCTTACAGTTTTTTGTAGAATTGCGGATAGCGTTTATGAGAAGTGACGTGGGCCACTGTTATGGCTCAAATCTTATAGCTATTTATGCATTCGCTGGGGCAAGTTCCTTCTCTCTGGGCCTCTGTTTCCTCATGTGTAAGATGGGATCGTTGGGAAGATTTGAAGCTACTGCGTGATGGGCCTGGAATGGTACCTGGCTCATTGTAATCACGATGTCAGTCTTTAACATTCATAGGATTGTTGTTGCTGTCATCATCAGTAGCAATAGTAGTAGTGCACTGTCTTCTAGGTTTTAGGGCCTCGGGGATATTACATTGCGTATTTGAATTACTTTCCTATACTGGAAACTTTTCACAGGGTCAGGCTTTTTCCTCATGTTGTGTGTGGCAGGAGCAGAGTCCTGCCATTCTCAGTTCTGTTCCTGGGGTGCTGGGTAACATTCAGGTTGATGCAGGTTTCTGGTTGTGATGGCTGCACAGTCAGAGCAAGGCTCTTGAGCTTTCTAGGCATTATGGTTTTTTTATTTTTTTATTTTTTAATAAACATATAATGAATTTTTATCCCCAGGGGTACAGGTCTGTGAATTGCCAGGTTTACATACTTCACAGCACTCAACATAGCACATACCCTCCCCAATGTCCATAACCCCACCACCCTCTCTCGACCCCCCTCCCCCCAGCAACCCTCAGTTTGTTTTGTGAGATTAAGAGTCACTTATGGTTTGTCTCCCTCCCGATCCCATCTTATTTCATTTATTCTTTTCCTACCCCCCAAACCCCTCATGTTGCATCTCCACTTCCTCACATCAGGGAGATCATATGATAGTTGTCTTTCTCTGATTGACTTATTTCACTAAGCATAGTACCCTCTAGTTTCATCCACGTCGTTGCGAATGGCAAGATTTCATTTCTTTTGATGGCTGCATAGTATTCCATTGTGTATATATACCACTTCTTCTTTATCCATTCCTCTGTTGATGGATATCTAGGTTCTTTCCATAGTTTGGCTATTGTAGACATTGCTGCTATAAACATTCGGGTGCACGTGCCCCTTCGGATCACTACGTTTGTATCTTTAGGGTAAATACCCAGTAATGCAATTGCTGGGTCATAGGGTAGTTCTGTTTTCAACTTTTTGAGGAACATCCATGCTGTTTTCCAGAGCGGTTGCACCAGCTTGCATTCCCACCAACAGTGTAGGAGGGTTCCCCTTTCTCCGCATCCTCGCCAGCATCTGTCATTTCCTGACTTGTTAATTTTAACCATTCTGACTGGTGTCAGGTGGTATCTCATTGTGGTTTTGATTTTATTTCCCTGATGCCGAGTGATGTGGAGCACTTTTTCATGTGTCTGTTGGCCATCTGGATGTCTTCTTTGCAGAAATGTCTGTTCATGTCCTCTGCCCATTTCTTGATTGGGTTATTTGTTCTTTGGGTGTTGAGTTTGATAACTTCTTTATAGATTTTGGACACTAGCCCTTTATCTGATATGTCATTTGCAAATATCTTCTCCCATTCTGTCAGTTGTCTTTTGGTTTTGTTAACTGTTTCCTTTGCTGTGCAAAAGCTTTTGATCTTGATGAAATCCCAATAGTGCATTTTTGCCCTTGCTTCCCTTTGGTATTATGTTTTCATATGTAAAATGGGGATCATGAAACTATGACACTTGCATGCAGATAAAACTTAGAAAAGAAATCCATGAAGGCAACAACCTCAAATTTAGTAAAACAAATCCTTGTGATGCTCCAATGTGGACTTGAATGGTAATAAAAATAGTGTTACTTATATATGTATAGATATAAGCTAAAAATATAACTCCTTATGTTTATGGCTCTTTTACAACTATGAAACTCAAACAGATTTTCACATAAAACCCAAAACAAAACTATAAAACCAATAAAATTCAAATGAATAACAACATTAATTTAATGTGATTGATGATGATGTTTTGTTGAAATTAAGTCATCATTGTTGGACTTAATAGTGGGAAGATATGTATGGTTTGCTGTTTTCCTTTTTGTCAGCTTGACTTTTGGATGGAAGTGGAATCCCAGAGGCTGAGGAAGCAGAAGACAGTGATAAAGCCAAAGACTCAGTCCCACACTATTGGTAGAGACCTGTCATCTACCATTATTGTCTTTTTCACAAGATCGTAACTTGAGGCTTTGGGTGAAGTAGTGAACTCTTATAAACCTGGTTATGATTAAAAAAGAAATGTAGCCATATGTAGATATTTTCTACTCAACTGTATGAAGTTGATGAAAAGGAGCAGAAAGAATTGGAGCCGAGACCACCAGCATCTATATTCATTTTTCTCTTGAAATTAACCTTGCCATAGCTCTGAGTATTTGGTTCCTTGAATAGGGTCATTTTGGAATTATGGACGACCTTTTGGAATGGAATTCTTCCTAAGTAGAGGAGATCATGAAAACCTATGTAGTGTGATTGCTGTTGTTTGGCCTTCTTCTAGTGCCTTGTTGTGGTGTACACACATACACACACACGCACACACGCATGCATACAAGTGTGGCCACCAGAAGCCACACTTCTGATGGAAGGACCATGGTGTAGACTGGTCATTCAGATTGTCCAGGTGATGCTTATTTTCCTTCAAATGTTTAAGATAATCTTGGAAAAATGCAATATTTAAAAAATTGTCTGGGGGACGCCTGGGTGGCTCAGTCGGTTAGGCCGCTGCCTTCGGCTCAGGTCATGATCCCGGGGTCCTAGGATCGAGTCCCACATCGTGCTTCTTGTCCAGTGGGGAGCCTGCTTCTCTCCCTGCCTCTGCCTGCCACTCAGCCTGCTTGTGCTCTCTCTGTGACCCGCCCCCCCACCCAAAAATCGTCTGGACCTGGAGAGTCGGAGAAGGGATCAGCAGACTCAGTTTGAGGAATCCAAGAGGTGACTTAAGAAGTTAGTTGAATACTGGAACCTGGCAAAGGTTTTGTACCTTTAGTTCTTCATCTAGCGATGAGCTCAAAGTGATTAGTGTTTCTCAGTTGTGAAGGATGTATACAGTGTGCTTCAAAACAGTTTACTTCTTAATAGTTTATTGAGGGAAGACATTTCCCTTGCAATTAAAAAAAAAAAATATATATATATATATTTTTTCCCCCTTTGGTCATACAAAAGAAATATAGAACATCATGTACTCACAGTGAATGTCAGAAATGAAATTTTGTAAATGCTATTGAAATGTCTGTTTTCTCCTTTCCTATCAATATTTCCTTGTAACCTTTGCTCTTCACTTCTTTGAGGTATGGGCTATTTATAGGGCTTTTTATTTATTTCATGAGGGACCTTCATGGGTTAAAGATGGCTAACTACCTGTTCAGCTCTCCAAGGAAATTATCATTAATTCTAGGTTATTCTGGAAGTTAAAAAAGAAAGGTACATGCTTCTTTTGGAGTTATGATGTAGAATTTCTTGAAACTCGTAGTGAGATACATGGATTAGCCTAATTATTAGACCTATAATAGTGCATTTATTTGGCTTATTTTATTATAAAGTATCTTCCCAGGATGTGGGGAGTTTATCCTGTTATTGCTGCATTTTCCTGAGGTGGGTTGTTTATTTGGGCATCAGAAAATGTAACTTTGTAACATTCAGTTTTTAAGTAGGATTTACAAATTGGTGACATTAATTATGGACTGTACTATACTATTAAACTGTTGTGTTGATCAAATCCTTGGGTAGAATGCAATTTGTAAGGACAATTACAATTCATTTCTAATGTAAAATCTGACAATCTGAGAAATGAACATGAGAACCAGAATGCACATAATCTGCAATCAGAAATTCAATGTGACAGTTTCATTTCCTTATTAAAGGTGATGGTCTCCAATTAAAACCATGCTCAAACCCTTATTCAGCCTCTCTTCTGAAGGTGTTATTTTGCTATTACTGATATGTTATCTTGAACCTGTTTTCACTTACGTTATGCACATGTCTGAGCTTTTGGAAGTCACTTTCTCTCTCTGCAAAGCTTGGCATAGGCTCGAGCTTACTACAGTAGGTCTGTGAACGCTTGGCTAATTGAAAATCTATGCAAAATTACTCCTGTAACCTTACACCACCTGGTTCATTAATCTATTCATGATTAATTTAAATTTAAACATTATTGATAGACCCTAAATGTCTATTTCTTTTTATAAAAGATTTCAGTGGTGGTGGGGAAGGACATGTAAAGGCTACCAGAAACATATCTGGGTCACTGGAGAACTGAGCCTGCCCGTTCAGGCTCCTCCAGGGGCCAGCAATGTGGCTTTCAAGCCCTACTGTGGTAAAGAGGGTGTAGGATGGATTCAAATATGGCTCTGTATCCTTGGGCAAATCAATGAACTTCTGTGCCTCAGTTTTCCTATCTGTAAAATGGAATAGATAACCACAGCATGGCCCCTTGTAGCTTGTTGGGAGGATGAATTGAGGTAATGGATGCTTCAGTAGCTTAGGTACAGTGCCTAATAGTTAATACGTGACAGCTATTGTGAGTTTTACTCTTTTAATTCTTTCTCAGGTACAAGATTAGGGGGGAATCTCACCTGAAGTGTTGAATTCTCTAGGGCTAATCATTTGGAAGGAGATGTGATGGGATCTCAGTTATTGGCAGCATTTTGACCATTCTTTTCAGCTTCCCACCTCCCTTTCTCCCTGTGTTCCTGTTAGACCCCTGCATTGTGTCCCTGAACCCGACCTTAACTGGAGTGGGGAACACACCAAGAGGTTTGGCTCCTGGGCGTACACCCCTCCTTTCTGTTTCATCTAGCCCTCCGGCCCCTTGACCTCTCTTTCTTTCCCTGTCCATTTCCTGCCGACCTCTGCTCCACACAATACCCATACTTCACAAAAGTAACCCTAGCACTTTTGAACTAGGATGGCTTCGCATTCCTCACCTCCTCAAGCTTGCCATAGGGTAGACGGTAAATAAGTAGTAGAATCTCTGGTTTCCTTGTCTGTTTGCCTCTGATCGCCAAGCCTGCAGCAACCCGACAGGCTCCCTGGGTCTTGAGGTGGGCTGCTGCCTGGAGGTGGAAACCCTCCCAGCTCTGTGAACTGATTTCCTTACATTCTGTATCTATGGATCAGCTGATTAGCTGGGTCCTCAAAGTTGCTAGATAATCATTATCATCACAATAGCTACATTTATTCAGCTCTCCCAGTGGGCTGGTTGCTATTTTAATCACTTAATCCTAATTCACTGCTTTGAAGGAAGCACTCTCATCACCCTGGTTTTGGATGGGATGGGACTGAGGTGAAGAGAGGGGTTTGGGGCCTTTTCTGAGCTGCCACAGCTGGGGATGGGGGTGATGGATACCAGCAGTCAGGTCTCACTCCAGAGCCCTGGCTTTGAACTACCTCTCTGGTTACCTTTTCTATTTCTACTAACATTTATGCTAAACCGTTATCATTACTCTCTTTACCTTTGCTATGGGCCTGATTCCTTTTTGTTGTAAGTAGTTTTTTAAACTGAAAAAGTAATGTATGCACCTCTTAAAAAGGCCAGCAGTAGAAGAGTACTGTCTCGTTCGGAGACTTCCTTACGTCCCAGACCACCAAATCAGCTTATTCCCGACTGGTGGCAGCCGTGACTTCTATTAATTTCTTTTGTATCCTTTAATGATATTCTGTGTGTATATGTAAAATACCCACTTGTATCTACATGGGAACATTCTACCGCTTTCCTTTAAAAGATCTTAGAGATGGTAACCCCTGACTCTTAGCACTCCCCTTGACACCTTCAGAGAGAAAATAAAGGCCGTTTTGCTTGAACTTGCTCAATTTCCTGCTGTCTGCACCTGTAATCTTCTCTATCTGCAGCTCTTCCTCCTTTCCCCCTCAGGTATCCACAGAAGAAATGTCTGTTTTCCTGTTCAAGGTTAATCCCTTCACCCCTGTTCTTGACCAGTCCCATTACATTAGGTGTGTTTCACTCTTTATAGGTTGCAATATCTAAGAATGCTCCAGTGCTTCCCATTATAAAAGAAAAAGCAGAAGCAAAACCAAACAGCCTCCCTCTCTGACTTTCTCTTAACCCTTCTCCCCCTCTGAATACTATGCTCTGCTTCCTTCCCTTCTAGTCAGTTAGTTCTTTTTATTTATTCAGTAGATACGTGAATGGTCTTTATACCAAGTAGAGCACAGGTAGATACAAGTTGGTCCTTGTTTTCAAGAGGCTCGCATTCAGTGTGGTATGAAGAGAGGTGTGAACCAACAAGTGGAAAGTGTTACCAAGGAGTCCATTTGAAGTCATCTTGATGGACTCAGGTTCTGAAATAACCTGGATTTAAATCCTGATTCTGTATTTGACAGCTGTGTGACCTTGGAAAATTACTCTTTGTTTGTTTCTTCATTTACAAGTTGGGAACCTATATAGTACATTGGATGTGATGACTCAGCATGTTAGAATGAAGGTTGACACATAAGTTTTAAATAGCTCTTAGGCTGTTGCTGCTAGTATGATGGCACTGGTGAAGGGTAGAATGTTCTTGTTGAGGAGGGATTCAGCCAACTCCCATTGGTTCCTCAACCTTCCTTTGCTTCTTTTCATTCCACTGAAATTGCTTTGGCAGATCCACAATTACCAACCTGGTGGCTGATTTTCAAACTTCATCTTACTTGACTTACTTCACAGGATTAGCACCGACCTCTTGCTTCTTGAAAGCTTTGCCATGATGTGTACTTCTCTTCTGATCTTTGCTCATCTCTCTTTGCACCATTTTAAATTAGTATTCCCAAGTACTATCTCCAAACATCTTCTTCCAGTTTATACCTCCTTTCAGCCTGAGCTTATTTATTTCCTTAGCTTTTACTACTACCTAGATCAGTGATTTTTCAGGAGGACTTTCTGTGATGAGATATTCTGTTCTGCCGCCCCTTAGCGTCTTCTCCTGTAAGTCAGCTTTCCCAATAGCGATGTGATGATTTACTTCTGTTGGAGAACATGCACATGTTATTCTGGCCAAGATGGTGCACTTTCGTAGCCCCTGATGCCACCATCAGCGATAGGTTTATGAGCCAAACAGCATCAGCAATGACAGAACCAGGTGTGGGATCACACCCGTTAGAAGGGCTGTCATCAAGAAGGCAAGAGATAACAAATGATGGTGAAGATGTAAAGGGAACCCTTTGCACTGTTGGTGGCACTGTCAATTGGTTCAGCCACTGTGGAAAACAGTGTGGAGGTTCCTCAAAAAATTGTAAATAAAACTACCATATCATTCAGCAGTCCCACAGGATATATATCCAAAGGAAATTAAACCAGGATCTCAAAGAGACATGGCACTCCCATGTGTCTATTGCAGCATTATTCACAATAGCCTAGATATAGAAACAATCTAAATGTCTGTCAACAGACGAATGAACAAAGAAAAGATGCACTATATATACACACACAATAGAATATTTTTCAGTCATGAGAAAAGGAAATCTTGCCCTTTGCAACAACACAGATGGACCTGGAGGACATTATGCTTAGTGAGATAAGCCAGACAGAGAAAGATATTGTATGATATCACTTATAATGTGGAATCTAAAAAAGCCAAACTTGTACAGACAAGAGAGAAGAATGGTGGTTACCAAGGCCCAGGGAGGTGGGAAGGATGGGGGAACTGGAGAGATGTTAAAGGCTACAAACTTCCAACTAACACCTAAGTTCAAGATCTTCAGTGCATAGCATAGTGATTAAACAATACTGTGTCATCTACTCCAAAATCGCTAAGAGACCAGAACTCAAATGTTCTCACTACAAAAAATAAGTGATAATTATGTGATATGATAAAGGTATCAGCTAACGCGATGGTGGTAATCATTGTAATATATAAATGTATGAAATCAACACTTTGGGCACCGTTAGCTTACACAATGTTAAGTGTCATTGATATTTCAAAAAGAAAAGAAATAGGGGAGGATTATCTTCACACCCTTGTAAGATCTGCAGTCCTGAATAATTTGCACTAGTTTATTAGGATCATTGGGCACCTTCTCATGGCTGTGGCTGTCAGCTGAGCACTTCCCCATAATCCTTGTTAACCTGTATTATTGGTGTCCTTGAATGGTGCAATTATCAACATGGAACCATTGACTTTTAGAAGTACTTTGCAAATCTACTTGGGCTAATGTTGTTAGAAAGAGCTGGATTTTGGCATCACTGGAAGATTGCCAAGGGCAATTAGGCTGAAGTTGCTTGAGCTTGCATCTTGACTACAGAAATTGGTGTGTTCAAAACCCAATGTTTTGAACATAGAATGCCATGTGTTGGAAATTCATTGTGCCATGATATGTCACGGTGCAGATTTGGTGCAGTATTGGGCTGCTCTGTATCTGATCCCATTCAAGGATTTATCTTTCTGGATACCTCAGGATGACAAGTGCAAAGAAAAGCATTAAGATGAGGAAACTTTGTATTTCAGTATGGGTAGCCCTCACAGGACCGTTACTTTGTGATACTATTTTTTGAATCACCAGAAAGAGAAAATAAATGACCCAGGCTCTTTATTTTTTTCTCTAGATCCTTTTGGGTTGTCAACTCCTTCAGGGCAGCTGACATGTATCGTAGGTCTTTTTGGGCCAGGCCTACTGTGTTGTTGGCTTAGCTTAGATGCTAACTGTATAACCAGCTTGGGTAATGTTTCTAGAAGAAATGTAAAATGAACTACATTTTATGCATAATACTAGGACTGGATGTAAGAGTTGGGATTGTGCTCTTTTTCTGTTTTTCAGATATTAACCTTGTAATATGCACTCATCCTTTGGGCTCATTTGCAGTGACGAACCAATGTAGACAGTAGTAACAAAAAGTAATAATCAAATTATGCAAGAAAAGTTTCGGCGATTTATTTATTATAGAGTTCAAACTTCATCAAGAATTAAAAATACTTAATTTTCTTTGATTGACGTTGCCCTGTAATTTTTGATTTGGATGTGTGTGTGTGTGTGTGTGTGTGTGTGTGTGCTTTTTCTTGAATGTGTATATTTTTGTGACTTACATTTTAGTCTGAATTGGGAGGGCATGGTTTTCTAAGGCTTGTGGTATATACTGCAGTTTAAATTCTACAAATTAGAAATAAAACTACTCACTCCATCTCTATTAAACACTTGAGAGCAACTTTAAGACACAAATGGGGAAAACTCCCTAGCAAAACATATTCTTGGGACGCCTGGGTGGCTCAGTGGGTTAAGCATTTGCCTTCAGCTCAGGTCATGACTCAGGTCATGACCCCAGGGGGTCCTGGGATTGAGGCCCTACTTGGGCTCCCTGCTCAGGGGTGAGTCTGCTTCTCCTCCTTCCTCTTCCCCTTCCTGCACTCATGCTCTCTCTTCTTCCCCTTCCTGCCTTCATGCTCTCTCTCTCCCAAATAAATAAATAAAATCTTAAAAACAAACAAATGAACATATTCTTATTAGTTTGTAGAAATCACAATCTGCCCCCTCCTCCCCCCAGCTTGTTATATTCACTCACCAGAACTTTTAAGGTATAACTTTGTGGTCAGTGTTATAACACTTAATAATCACCCAGTTGGAATTGTGCTCATTTTTCTTGTTAACATTTCATTTTCAAATTTCTTTGCCTCAGAAACTGCTTTATTTCCACTGTGAGTCCTCCCTAGATTTGATAACAGCAGCTGTCGCATCGTAGTGGTGGGGACTGAGGGAAGGGGAATGAGCCTGGATTTTGGAGTCACAGGGACCGAGGGTCCATTTCCAGCCTGATCACTTTTCACTCTGGCAAATCACTTCTCTGACACTTCATTTTCTGATGTCTAAGATGGGGATAATGGCTAATTAGTAGGATTGTTGGGTGTGTTGGTAATTACGAAGAGTGCTCAGGAAGTGGTGGTGATTATGATGAGGTGGGCTACAGCGTCTAGGTACTGGGGGTCTTGGGTTTTGTCTCAGCGCCTTTTTTGACTTAAAGAAAAAGACCCCCATACGATATCTAGTTTGAAATTGGAAAGGGCAGTTGTAAAACACAGCGGGGTATATTCTTGGATCAAGCATAGTAAATGTAGCTGATCCTCCCGAGGGTTTGGAACCAAGGACTGAGAGCTGGCAGCTTCTGTCATTCTCTCTTTTCAGGGGTCAGACAGCCTTGTTTTGCTTCTCACTAGGCATTTGTTCCATTGTTGTGTCTCCGCAGAGCACAGCTTCTGTGTCTGTGATCTTCACACAGCCAAGCTCAGAGCCTCGCAGTTCCAGACCCACACGCTCTCAACCCATGCGAGAACAGATTCTCATTCTCATCTCCGAATCCCAAATCCAGATTTTTGGTAGAGTGAGGATCTGATTGGCTCTGGTTGAGTGTGGGGGTTGAGCTCTGCTCACATCTGTGGTCAGGCCTGGCTCACAGAGAACAACGAAGCCTGCTGGGTCCACCCTGCTGACATAGGGAAGGGGTTCTGTGCATGAGGCAGAGAAACCGAGTATCTACCATATCGACATGTGGGTCTTTGGAGATTCCTTGATAATAGTCTTGGCACTGGAAGACTGAGCTCAGAAGACTATGTCCAAGCTAGTTTTTTTTTTTTTTTTAATTAACAGATAATGCATTATTTGTTTCACGGGTATAGGTCTGCAGTTCATCAGTCTTACACAGTTCATAGCACTTACCATATGTCCATTCAGACACCCCATTCCTCCCACACCCTCCCCTCCAGCAACGCTGTTTGTTTCCTGAGATTAAGAGTCTCTTATGGTCTGTTTCCCTCTCTGGTTTTATCTTGTTTCATTTTCCCCTCCCTTCCCCTATGATCTTCTGTCTTGTTTCTCGAGTTCGTCATATCAGTGAGATCATATGATAATTGTCTTTCTCTGATTGACTTATTTCACTTAGCTTAATACCTTCTAGTTCCATTCATGTTGTTGCAAATGGCAAGATTTCATTTTTCTTGATGGCTGTGTGTGTATTCCATTGTTTGTGTATCTATCTGTCTATCTATCTATCTATCTAAAACACCTTTATCCATTTAACCCTGGTTGCCCATTAGAGTCACAAGTAGTTGTGACAGGCTTTATAAGTACTTGTGACAGGCTCTACCTTCAGATATTCTGATTCAGTTGGTTTGGAATGTTAAGAAAACAAAAACTCTTCAGCTGATTCTCATGTATGGTCAGGTTGAAAACCCCTGACCTACAATGTTCCCTGTACTAGGTCTAGGCATTCAAAGATGAGGAAGAACCAAAGTCCCTGGCATATTAAAAACAAAACAAAAAGAAGACCAAAGACATAAATACAAACTGCAAACAATGATCAGTGACCCGAGGGAATTGTAAACAAAGAGCTTCGGATGAAGAGCCGTGGGCTCATCATTTTTTGGTGATAATGAAGGGTGACACTCCCCACCTCCACCACAGGTTTATACATGCAGTACCTACTCAGGTCTTCTTACCTCCATCTCATTCACCCAGCTAGCTGTCCCTGTCCTGAGGCCCAGGCTCTAGGCATGGCCTTGGGAAACTGCCACTGCTTGAGTTCTCAGCCCCAAAGAAAAATGACAACATTGCGAGGCCTCAGCAGCTGTCAAGAGAATGGTCCAGTATAACTGACACCCAGCAAATAGAGCTGCTGGCAAAATGACCATGTCAAAAATCCTGCTCTCAGGAGCCTATGCCCACTTTGGGGAGGGGACCTGCACACATTTATAGCAATAACAAATGGATTTAACTGGATTAGAGGATGATTTCAGCGCCCAGTGAGGGTAGACTGTTGGATGTGGTTTTAAGGAGAATGATGGTGACCTGAACCAAGGTGATGCTGATGAAGTTCTAGAATCTAGGTGAGGTTTGTTGGGGTGAGGTCCGGAGCCGATGACCAAGAAAGAATTCTTGAGACATCTTTGGTGCAAAATGGTGGTTTATTAAAGCACGGGGACAGGACCGGTGGGCAGGGAGAGCTGCTGCCCTGGGTTGTGAGGGGTGGCAGGTTATGTACCCTGGGTTTGGGGGAAGGTGAGGGAACGGGAGGTTTCAACGGAGCTTTCATATGCTAAAGAGGGCCTATAAGGTGCCGGGATACTGGAGGTCTTGTGGCTTGATCAATGTTGTCTTTTCCCTTTTGGCAAGCCATTAACATCAAGATAGTTGGGAGATTCCTAAAGAATGTCACATTTGTCCCAACCAGGAGTGCTGGGGGTGGGGGGAGATTGCGAGGTGTCTGCCTTTTGCTTTGTCCTCAGCCAGCCTTCTGCTCCCTCATCAATGCTGGTGGGGATGTTAGTGTGGGAAGGAAGGGGACTTGTAGGGATTTTTTCAACTAAGGCTTCAGACAAGCCTGTGAGGACAGATACTTCCTACTCAACTGGTACCAGGAGAAACTGATGCTTGGGGAGTTTCAGTGCATGGGGTCACACAGCTGATCCGTATCCGAGCTGGATTCCCATCTAGGTGAGTTGGCTTCTAGGACCCAGGGTGTTAGCTTCTTGCTGGGGAACGCAGGGCAGTATATAAGAGTCACGGAAGAGGTGTGCTTGTGGGTAAGTTAGAACCTTCAGGAAGCAGGCCGTGTTTGAAAGGTGAGTATGTGAAGGAACCGAGTAGCAAACTGAGTAACAAACGGCAGGAGCACGGGTGTGGAGAAGGACGGGACTAGGACAGCCTCTCAGTCAGATCCCAGACAAGAAATAAAAACATTGGTGGATCAGTTTAACAGGGGAATTGCTTACAAAAGTGTTGGAGGGGAAAGGGCAAAGAGGGGATACTGCCTGAGAGGGATCCTGTGGCAGGACTCAGCTATCTGTGGGCCCTTGGCTCTTTGTTGACCCCTTGTGGGAGGACCTCCTCGGGCTGGGGCTCAGACTCCTGTGGGGTCTGAGGGGTTATGTTGTAATTAAACTGCTGTAACTAAAAATTTTTTCTAACTTTCCTTTCTCTAAACATGCTTGGCTATTCCTTTGACTACCTCTGCACCCCCCCATCCTCTAGTCCTATATTTGAAAAGTTTTGTTAATGCAATAGAACTAGCTGAGTTGGTCCAAAAACTGCCTTTGCGGGCTTTACAGTGTTTTGAGAGTATTTCTAATACTTCTTAGTAAATAACGCCTGGCAACAAGCCCCTTAAGGAGCCCTGAAGGAAATGGTTGAGAACAGCCACTGTTCCTTCCATTCCCTCTGGGGCGTTCCCTCAGGGCATCTCGTATCTCTTGTATTCAACTGTTGTTTATTGGTTAAGTTGATTATGCATAGCATGTTTTTGTACTTTTTGTATTTGTGACTGTGCCGTAAGAGGAATAAAAAAGCCCCTGGCCTTAAAGTGCTCTGGTGTCCACCTGCTGCCGCTCCCTCCCTTTCTTCTGTCTTTTTGCTGTAGCTGTGCTGGTCCCTGTTCCTTGAGCGCCCCAGACTTGCTCCTTTCCGGGGGCTGTTTTTCCTCTGAGCTGCTTTCCGCCACGTCCACACAGCAACCCCCTTAGTGCGCTTTCAGCTCTGCTCCAGTTCCACACTCCCTGCCAGACCTCTGCCGGCCCAGCTCCCACATTTAAAATTGCAAACTGCAAAACGCTCCCGCCTGGCTTCCTAGGCACCCCTCGCCTTGGCTGGCTTTTCGTTTTAGCATAACAAGCGTCACCTTCTAACATCCTCTGTAACTTATTTATGGTGTTTACGGTCTCTTCCCCAAGAGAAGGAAAGTTCCTTTAGGACGGGAGTCCTTGTTTTATTTACCAGTGTACTCCTTGTCAAGAACATAGTAATGTTTAATAAACATTTGCTGAGTGTCTGCCTTCAGATTCTGTTATGCTGTCAGAAGAGGAAATTTTCTGTTCCAGGTTTTTCCCGAATCATGGCTGAAGATGAATGTGACTTCAGTCTTCCATCATGGTTATAATGTTTGTCTGTTAATAGCATGTATTTAACCAGATGTAGTTAGCAAGGAGGGACTGCTTTTCCTTCTGGTCGCCACTGAACAGCTCTGATGTGTGCTGCCCTCACTGGCTCTCACCGTGGTTATTGTCTTGCTGCTCTTTTGACTTGAAGCTTCTCTGGGCAGGGACTGAGTCCTCTTCATTTTTGATGTACTGTCTTGCCCCATGTATGTAGCCTAATCATGCAGTAGGAAGATTAGGAGTAGGAGATTAGGTTTTTGCTTAAAATCCTAAATCCTGTTTTATTTTGGTACCATGTCCTCCTTTGCATGAAAAAGTTACCAGGTGAGTGGTATTTACCTTAACATTCTCAACATAGCATGAGATCGTTTACATTTACAATAAAGAAAAATGATAGATTTCTTTTATCTCTGCCATTAATAAGTGTCATAAAATAGAAAAATAAAGCTAAGTCAATATGTTATTGCCACAGAAATTGAATTTGTGTCAAAAGGATTTGTGCTTGTGATGTAGTGATTCGTATATTTTTCTTGGAATTAAGTCTCCAGCAGGTTGACAACATCAATAATTCACAAAACCAAGGAGCTTTTTGAAATTGGTTAATTTATATATGTGAATTACAAAACCAGTGAATAATGTGCTTAATTTATTCTGACATATTTGCAAATATGCATTAAAAAAACCCTAGTCTGTGTTTACAATATTAGATTTTTTAGATTTTTTTTTAACTTCATACATTATTATTTGAAAAGGAACTTATCTATATTTTCTGCTTGGTATGGAAAGTATTATCCATAGTAATGTAAAAAAGCTTTTCTCATTATAAAAATAAATAAGCTTATTCTAGACAACTGGCAATATAGAGGAAAATGTGGGGGAAAAAATTGCTCCAAATCCCACAATCCGGATATATAAAATTAAGAATAGTTCCTGTCTTTTTTTCCCCATAGGAGTGTTTATTAGTGGAGTTGGAATTATATTGCATATGCAATTTTAAATGCAACTTTTTTTTTCATGTAACAATTGTATGCATTTTCCTATGTAATTATAGTCCAAATGGCAGGACTGTAGTTATATAATCATTCCCATATTCTGGGAAGTTTTAGGTTGATGACATTTCTAGGTATTTAAGATAAAATATAGTAACAAATATTTGTGTACACACTTCTGTTTTAATTTTCTAATTCTAGAAGTAGAATTACTAGGTTAAAGAATGTGAACATAGGATTTATTTCACCAAATCCTTCTCTAAGAAGGTTCAACAAAACTTAATTTCCTTATGGTGATGCTAGAATGTAAAAAAAAAAAAAATCCTTGAATAGATAAGAAATGATGCATGGTGCAGTGTTAGCTTTGGGAATATTCAGGCTGCATTGGTGTCTGGAAAAGACCTCTAGGAGACTGACTCATGCTCGGAAACAACTTATCTAAACTTAGTTTAGATAAGCTTCAAGGTACTCTAGGACCATTTTTGTCAGTGAATACTTTAAATACTTTTCAGCATTCTCCAGATGACTATAAAGGTCTTGGATTCTGGTGACCTAGAACCAAATCTACTTGTAGAGCTGCTCAGAGATTTGAATGGCCTTTTCTTGGACCCATTGCATAGGAGTTTTTGATGTGGTAGTAGAGGTGAAAAGAACTGGAATGGCTGAGGAGAACATCTTAAAATAGCTATTAAAATAAGTTCAAGTTGTTACTAGAATTAGCCATTCTGTTTTTCCTTTCATTTTTCCTCACCATTGAAGTTTATTGAAGGAAAAAGAACACTGGAGTTAAGTTAGAATTAAATAAAAAGAGACTTGTTAGGTGCCCAGCTCCTGTGTTGTGTCCTCTAGGAGAGAAGTTCAAGTAACAATTTGATAATTGGTTTTTCTAGAGAGGTGGTGGTTTTCTAGCAGTTCTGTTGCAGTCTTTCGATCCTTTTGAAAATGTTGAGTTTTCTTAGAAATTAATTTTTTCACTTCTGTGAATGCTTGGCTGATGTCTCTTCCTGAAAGCTAATGTATCTCGAGGACTCTCCTTTCCCAAAGGAGGAATTATGGAGAAGGGAGGTTAGATTCTCTGGCGGGTGAATGTAGAGAAGACTGGGGTAATGGCCAGATGTTTATTTTTCTGAGATAGGCACGGTTTGGTTTTGAATAAATGAACAGATCAAAAGAAGCTGGAGAGATTTTACTCATTCTCACCTGTCCCTAACATGTCTCACTTTCTCTACTGGGGACTAAAAATATGACCGCATGAAAAGCCAGTCAAAAGCTTTTCTTTATGTTATCAAAGAGCCAGCTCTACTCTTATCCTCGGTGCTATGAAAGCTTCAGTATTATTTTTGGACGTTTCTGAGCTGTTAAATATGGAGTCCTTGAATATTTTCACATCTAGGTATGTTGTATCGTTGCCTGGGAAATGAACCTTAGGCTCTGTAGGTGTGGTTAGTGTCATGATTAGTCCTACACCTTTTACATTCCTGCGGGTCTTCACAATTGGCATTGATATTAAACAGGTGTGTGGGCCAGAAATGTTGTAGGATAAAGCACACGTTAGTATTTAGTGGAAAGGAATAATCTGGAATTGGAAACAAGTGTGAACAGTGCATTAGCTAGCATCACCCACATCTTAAAATTAAAAGAAGTTTAATCCATTTTTCCTTTTGGATGTGAATTTGTTGCGTCAGTAACCCATTAGGCACTTACTTTGACAGGCAAATAGTGTTACGTCCTGGTTTGATCTAATGAGCAAGCCTTGATCCTTCAGTAGTAAATACATGCTTACAGGGTAGAATTATTGTACCTTTAGGGATAGACTAAGCATTTGAATAAATGACGCAATAATTCACCCTACCCCCTAGAGAGTGTTGAATTCTCTTAAAACAGTACTAATTGGTGCCTCTCACTACATGGCAGTAAGACCTGTTCCAATTGTACCAGCTCAGTGTTTCTCACTTTGAAAAACGGCTTGTACTTTCTACCTGTACCCTTCATTTAGCTTGTTTCGGGGACACTGGTTTTTAAGAGAGCCACCTGATGAGAGTTTCGGATGTGTGCGGGCTTAAGGGATATTTCGTGGCTGGTGGCGGTGGAGTGCAGAGTGGTGTTTCTCACGGGGTCTTGGGCTGGTGGCTTCATTGCCACCTGGAGCCTGTGGGTGCCTAAGCCCCGCTTTAGACCTGCTGAGTCAGAATGTTGAGAAGCCGAGACCTTTTCATCTTCCTTCACAGAGAAAATCTTGGTGTGTCCTAGTGCACACAAACAAGGTGTAAACCAGGTGGCTGAGAGGGTCTCATTGATGAAATTGGGTTTGAGTCAGGCGCCTTCAGAGGCTTTAATCTTACAAGTTTTTCTCGTTAGTGGTTATCATAATGACTTAGTTAAAGGATGTAAATTGATGAAATTAAATTGCAACAGCTAAAAATTATTTTAAAAATAGTACCATG
Source organism: Mellivora capensis (assembly GCA_004024625.1). Taxonomy (NCBI): domain Eukaryota; kingdom Metazoa; phylum Chordata; class Mammalia; order Carnivora; family Mustelidae; genus Mellivora; species Mellivora capensis. Next base: position 68,201 of record PISX010003139.1, on the reverse strand, counting down.
TATTTGACTTTGACAGTGATCAGAGCTTATTAGCTTGACATTTGGTAGTGGGTGCCCTGTAACTAATGACATGAATGGACAGATCCTTTGCTTCTGGCTGGTTGCAGTGTGCTATCCAATGAAAGAAAACAGAAAATTTGCTAAAAGTCTTGGGCTACAGCTTGGATTCTTCTTCTTCTTCTTTGTCGTTGTCGTCGTTGTCTTCTTTAAGTGTATGTGGACCTTGGGTTTTTATGTTGCTTTGTATTCTATAGTTTAACTGGTCTTGTTTATTTCCTTGTAAACTAAGTTGGCTGGGGAAGGACCCCTTGATATTTACAGCATTTCATACAGTGCTCTGCAAGTTCTAGATCTATTTTTTGACAGCATGTATGGTCTTCAGTAAAAGTTTTGATGCCTTGCTTAAATGTGAATGTAGAGACCTATGTTCTGTATTTCTACCTTTTTTTCTTTTTCTTCAAAAGAACATAGGATCCAAAAAAAAAAAAAACAACCCAAAAAACCCTATAAAGACTTTTTCTCTTTCAGTTCCAGAGTGATCCTCTTGACCATTCATCCTAGGAATTGTCATTACAGAAAACATTCCTCCCTATCTATATGAGGTGTTCCTTATTTTTTCAGGAGAAAGTAGAATTAGTAAGCTGAGCAACGTAGGAACACAGGAAGAAAGGTGAGTTTTTTGGCTTGGGAAAGGAGCCCTGACGTGCTTTAATACCACACCTGAACCATTTACTAGTGGTTCTGCATACAGAACTGTTTTTGAAATTATTGCCCGTTTGATTTATCCCATTGCCATAAAGCATAAATAACACCTATACAATCATAGACCAGGTAATGTAACTAAAGATCACAAAATCACATTTAGGTATGAATGTTTTAGTAGGTCTAAAACTGTATGCTTTCAATTTCTGTGTGTGTGTGTGTGTGTGTAGGTACCAAAAACAAAAGTGGCTATTAGGTTATTTTTAAAGTGGTCACATCTGCTTCCATTGAATGTTTTCATTTCCTTCTTGGTATGGGTATCAGCAAATGCTGCTTGTGAGCTGGATTGATGTGTGCAGTTCCTACTTCCCCCAAGCAGAAGCCAGAGTAAAAAGCATTGCTGGTAGCTATCAAACAAACAACTACATTTTTTTAAGTGTCTTGGCGAACCAGACATAAACAGTACCTTCGAGTAGCAGTAAAAAGGCAGTAACTTTTTATAATAAAGTTCTTTCTTTTTTAAATTAAGGACGTCATCCTTGTAGTTTTAGATCTACTACAAAAAGGCCGAAACCCCATAGAATTACCTGAGGGTTTTATGTCTATCCTTTCCATTCTCCTGCCCGTTGGACTTTTTAGGAGTCTGTGATCTAAACATCGACATGATGTCTGCTTCACAGAAAACTTGAATTAACTTTGCAAATATCTTACAAAAGGGTACCACTTCATAAAACTACATTTTAAAAATAAGCCATGTCTGTTTTTCCTTTGGGTCATGTTTGAAGTTGACTGGGATTGGACATTTCAGTTTTTAGGGAAAATTACTCATGCGTAGATCTATTTAAATTTTTGAATGCTGATGGGTTTTGTAGTAGTGTCTTTCATATTGCATGCATATAAACAAATAGCTATGCAATTTCTCTTTTTTTGAAAGCTAAATCTTGAAATGACACTTATTCTGGTTTTCCTGTTTTGGAACAGGAACCAAAGTTTTTTGGATTGGTTTTCCAGCTCTTTACTCTGTTAATCACTACCTGGGGTCCTGTCGAATGTCCTTGAGTTTGCCATCACTTCCTGCCCTACTGGCTACTCTGGGTCTTGGTATGGATGGTGGGGAGAATTGATAGACTGGTGCTTTCCAGAGAAGGAATAAGGAACTTGACCTTGGCTTCTTGTTTTTTCTCTCAGACTGTTGTTAGACTTCCTGCACTTGGATGCCTTTGAGTTTTCTTACCCCTGCATTTTAATTCTGTCATAATTCATCAGATGTTCTTTTTTGTAGAAGATTGTTTGTAATATAGCTAGTAACTGGCATGCCTATGTGCTTACACAGTTTTTAAAAAACTACAGCATTGAACAGACGGAGTCCTTTTAAAAGCTAGATTCTTTTTTAAGTTTTTATTTGAGAGAGAGCGAGAGCGTGAGCACATGAGCAGGGAGCCCAATGGGGCTCGATCCCAGGATCCCGGGATCATGACCTTAGCTGAAGGCATTCACTTAACCAGCTGAGCCACCCAGGTGCCACTAAAGTTAGACTCTCAGTGAGATGGTTTCACCATCTAAAGAAGTTTTGACCAAAAAAAAATTGATCTTATGCATCTTTCTTTTACATAAGGGTGACTGTTCTAATCTGAGTTGTGAGTTCAACTCTAACTGAAAGGGCTATGTAGCTTTAGACCTTCGAAGTTTTAAACAAAATGTTTCTGGGTATTTACATGTTCTGTGTTTTGCATCCTGTAACCTCCACTACCCACATTTCCTGTTTGGTATTTTACTTTCTGTATCTTTTCTGCAGTCTTTTAGATCATGAATCTTCCTTGGGCTCTACTCTAGTTTTTTTTTTTTTTTTTTTTTTAAAGATTTTATTTATTTATTTGACAGAGATCACAGTAGACAGAGAGGCAGAGAGAGGAGGGAAGCAGGCTCCCTGCTGAGCAGAGAGCCCGATTCGGGACTTGATGCCAGGACCCTGAGATCATGACCTGAGCCGAATGCAGAGGCTTTAACCCACTGAGCCACCCAGGCGCCCCTCTACTCTAGTTTTTAAAAATTGTTTCTTTCCATTCCCTCAACGTCGCTTTTATGGCATTTTCCTCAAGCTACTCAAACTGGTGTTTGGGACTATTTCACTGAGGAAGGTGTTTTCTTTTTACCATGGTGTACTTCTTTAAACGGGATTCCAGCCTGATCCTTTTCCTGTGGCCTTACTTTTTAAGCATTAGGTCACCTAGAATGCCATTGTCTTGGTAATTGGCTGTAGTCCTCTCCTCTTGTGAGAGGAATGCAGAACGACCCCTTTCAGGTGTGATGCCGGTTGTGATTGGGGTGGTATCTCTGGCGGAAGAATAGAGATGTTTCCAGTGGGCTGGAAATCTCCGTTGGCGGGAAACCTCTGTAGGCGGGAAACTGGCGCATACAGCAGGCAGTAAGAGGGAGGGGCACCCCACGCAGTCTTTCTACTGCTCCTTTTCCTGCGAACTTAAATTAAACTGGTGTCTAATTGTAGTAATGGCCTCTGGGAGGAGACTGTGACCCTAAGGACCTCAGATATCTTAATAGTTCTTCCCAGGTGTATACCCACCCTTAAGGACTTCTGTGCTTGTTATTTTCAAGGGCTGAAGGTAATATTGAAGACAACTTCTAGCCCAGAATTAAATACCAGTTAACTCAGTACTATCCTTTCTTCCTAATTGAACAGAGCGTTTAGGCTAGAACCTAGTGGTGTGGCTAATTAAGTGTGGTCGGTTAGTTACTCAGCTTTGGTTATACACAAAGCTTATTCTGGGCCCCTCCAGTTACTGCATTCCTTGCCCTAGAGGAAGGAACGTCTTGGTCAAAGAGCAAGAGAATCTGGGATAGTGATTTGTTCTGTACAGTTTTTTAATCTGTATCGTCCCTCAGGTAGATTGATGGCATAAAGATGTATTCCGGTATACAAATATGAATGACAAATTTCATCCCATCCGCATTGAATTCAGTGCCACTCAGGCTGTTAGATGATGAATGCTAACACATGTTCTTTTATACTTCTAAAATCGGATCTATTTAGGAATGCACTTGACCCTTTCTCTGCCCTTTTAAATGGTCTAATGCTACTGAATAAGACAAGGAAGCATTGGAAATTGATTCAGGCTCCTTGAATACAAAATCTTGCCTGACTCCAGAATTTATAAAACTTAGATTTCTGGTTGTCTTTTTTTCCCCTAAATACTTTTTCTTTTGAACACCACTTTGTAAGAAACTAATTTATTCACTTTGTAAAGTGGCCTTATGTTTGTCTAGCAGGGAAATCAGCAAAAGGGTTCTCAAAGAAGCTAGCAATGAAATTGAGAAGTGTCTACTGTCACCACTGGTGATAAATCAAACTGATGTTAAAGATGCAAATAGTCATTCCAGTACTCTCTTCGTTACTAGAATTGTTTAAGTTAATTAAGCCAGCAAAGTACTTCATTATCTACTATGCTGCATGCTAATGGTAGATTTAAAATTTCACTGTCTTGTAGTTCAGATTTTTTTTCATGTTTTAAATCTCCCTATCCGTTGTGTTCTAAGTCCATATACTTAATGGTAACAAATATTGTTCATCAGGACTATATATTGTAGCACAGGTTTCTAGTTTATTAGGTTTGCAAGTCCAGGAAATCTTGAGAAACATTTGAAACTACACTATTTAGGGTTCCTTTTGTCCATCTTCTTGAGAAGGTGATTAAAGTAATATATAATTCATTTTTATTAGACTGTCAGGAATTTAATTACATTCAACTTAGCATTGTAGAATTTTTAAACGTATTCTATTAACTAAAATAAGAAAAGCTGTTATAAATTACTGATATGATTGGTTTCTTTCATTTGCAGCATTTAAATATTAAGACACTGACGGATGATATGGTAAGGTTATGCTCAACATTTTTTCCGTTGTGAATCTTAACTAACCATGTAATGTGGATGCCATGCTATGCTAACACCTTTGAAACTGCTTAAAAGCCTGCATGTTTTGGAAATATTCTGTTTTTTATAGTGCCAAAGTAAGAGGCAGAACGTATTTAAAAAAAAATGACATTTTTTGCTTTTAAATAGTAAAAGGAACTAGTTGATATGTTAATTTAAAAATTTGTTTAATTACAAATTGTTAGTCAACTTTGAATCATTCAAATCAGCTCATTTTTTGGGGATGAATTGCGTACTTCAGAAAGAGGTAAAAAAAAATAGCTAAAGATATTTAGCGTTTTGAAATATGGAGTTGCTAATTAAAGTAAACCAGACTAAAATCTCATGCATGTATTTAAAGAAAATATTGTTCAAAAATGAGAGAACCTTCCTGTTTGTTCTGCCTATTGTTGCGTATCAGTAATGAGCACTTTATAGCACCGTTACAGATTTCTTGTATATTCGAGTACATGTTTTTGAGAAAAAGATTTTTGAATGTAACTCGTGGCTAATGATAAGGGATAATAAGAACAGCAACAAGGTCTACCCAAATAATAATATTTTAAAAAGTCAGCATGGTGGGACAAAGCACAGTGCCCTGTTGATCTGGTTTTGAATTTGAATTCACCTTTAATATGAAACAGGGTGCCTAGAACATAGTAAGCCCTCAAAAAAATGTTTGGCGCCCCTGTTATCCAAAGGACTATTTTGGGTACTTGGATAAAGTGGACATGTGGAGTTGAATGAGATCTAGATCTTGACATGCAAGATGGAAGAAATTCAATTAGAATATTCTGTTTTATTTCTCTGGGTAAGATCGAAGCAGAGAAGGTTGATGTAAGATTTTTCTGGATAATGTTTTTCATATAACAGCATTTAGCAAGTTGTAGTGATATGGAATGCTTACATAGAGGACATGTAATTTCTTACCTTGCAAGGTAGATGTTGTCCTCATCTTGGCCCTCAGTTACACGAAGGGTCAGCTAGGTTAAGTAAGCAGTTTGCCCAAGTATGCGCAGCTGGCCAGGGGTGCAGCTATGGCTTGAATCTTGTTCCACAAAGCTCCGAAACCATATGCTTACTGTGCTGACTTAGCCTTCAAATGGCTGCTTATGAGTGATAATAAAACCCCCTGTAATTTTTGGTTTGAACATCCATGAGAATATACAATGATAGAATTGTAAGAGCCTTCTTAAGATATAGTTCATCTAGCATATAGTTCACACATGTAAAGTGTACAACTGAATGGTTTTTGGTGTATTCAGAGTGGTACAGGCATCACCACAATCAAATTTTAGAACACTTCCACCACCAAAGAGAAGCCTCCTACTTATAAGCAGTCACTCATCCCCAACTCTGCCAGCCCGAGGCAATGGCCAGGCTACATAATCTAGAGACTGCCAGTTCTGGACATTTCCCATGAATGGAGTCATGATACATGAAACATGAAAGCATTCAGTCACAAGAGACCGCTTTGCATAATGTTTTCAAGGGTTATCCATATTGTAGCTTGTATCGCTACTTTGTTCCTTTCTATTGCTGAATGTGATTCTAGGACATGTGAGATTTGTTCATATTTTATGGGCACTAAGCATTTCCTCTCTTCATTTTAGTATATGTGCTGCCGAAGTGAGCACTTTTCCTCTCTTCATTTAGCTGCTGCTCTTACTCTCTTTAGGACTGACCTTGCACGTTGTCAACCCACAGCCTCTACTCTAAGTTCTAGAAACAGTCCTGTTTCTTTTCTAGAGTGGCCTCAGCAGGTCATTCTGGAAGCTGCCTTGCTCTGATCTTCCGTTAATAAATGGACTCTTCAGTGAAGACTGTAGTTTTCTCTCTCCCTTTTGCCTCCATCCCTGCTCTTCCCTCATCCTTGTAATCAGGCTTGGGAAGGTCACAACTTTTGCGAAGTTACCATAGTGTCTTGTGTGGTATTTTTATCAAAGCAGTATATCACTCTATGATCTTCTCATCAGTTTAAACATCTTCAAGGAAGAAGCAGTATTTTAATTCCAGGTGTGCTGTCTGGTACATGGTAAGCATTTTCATTGAAAGAATAAAAGAATGAATCCCTGTTTTTGATTGCTTGCCTAGTATTGTGGTTTCCTTGGACATGGGAATAGCTTGGTCCTGGTTAGACTTTCCAGAAATGGACCCTTGCCTTTGCACAGGGTAAAGAAGCTTTAAAAACAAAACAAAAACAAAAAAACAGCTTTGGTAAGAGCTTGCTGTCAGACTTTTGATCATCTGCCTGGATCCCTGATAGTTGCCTTGTCCTGCTTTTATCTTCATCGTGCCCATGAATATTTCTTCTAGATTCCTCCTTAACCTTTTCCCCTTTGACCAGCTGACTGGTCTCCCCAGCTCCCACTGCTCGCTTCTGCTCTTGTACTTTAGCCTGGCTCTTGAGTAGGCTGGGGCTCAAGTCCAGGGAGGGATCAAGCAGGTGGCTGGATGCTTTGCTGTGGAGTGTAGAGAAGAAGCCTGGCTCTGCTGAATAAGAAGCTCTGAAAAGCAAACCTTACTCATTGATTGATGCACTGTGTAAAGGGCATTGGATGAGTAATCCGGAAACTCTTGTGGAAAGACCGAACTTCACCTCTTAGCTCTTTGACCTTGGCAAATCATTTAATTTGATTGTTCACTTATTTGTAAAGCAGGACTAATTATACCTTCTCTACTTTCCTCATAGAGTTCCGAGTTTTGCTTAAGCTGAAATGTGTTGAATGGCTGCATTCATTTCTATCCCTTTTATACCCCTTTAAAAAATATTTTCCAATGTATAGACAGTGGGGTGATGTGATTCATCTGTAGTTGAGCCTTATACACTGTGTCACAGACGAGTGCACAACTTGGAGGAAAGGAGGTAAGGGTAGCTGGATGTCTTAGAGCCTCCATAAAGTGTTTCTGGGGAGTTAGAGCTCAGGGAAGCATTTGCCATGGAAGCTTTAGTGTGTGCTGCCAATGTTTTCTAATTAAAGTGGCCGCCCCACATACATGTTGCATGTGTATTCTTAATTTAGAACTTTTTAAGAATGATTTTATTTGTCAGAGAGGGAGAGGGCACAAGCAGGGGGAGAGGTAGGCAGAGGGAGAGGGAGAAGCAGATTCCTCGATGAGCGAGGAGCCTGATGCAGTACTGGATCCCAGGACCCTGAGATCATGACCTGAGCTGAAGGCAGACACTTAACTGAGCCACTTAGGTGCCCCAATTTAGAATTCTTTAATGTGAGAATAGCGTGTTTTGGGCAGAACTTGAGAGAAGGTGCATAAGAATGGTGTCACCTATAGTCACATGTTTGAATGAGTATTTTAGAAACATTAAGTTGAAACATTCTGGGAAGCATTAATGTTAAAAATCCATCTCTTTTTAATTTGTTGTGATGAAGGCCTACAAAAATATTTCACGTTTCAAGTTTTTTCTTGAGTTACAGTCAGTATTTCATAGAACACTGTCCAGTTGCAGGAAGAAAGTTCTGCTCTGGTGTGGAGATCCCTGGGCAGAGTTTATATACTTGAAACCGTGTTCTTTCTGCAAATATTTGAGCATTCACGATGTATAAAGAGTGATGCAAGGTGAAAAAGTCGTTTAGTTTACAACCATCCATTGTCTATATCTGGATTGAAAAGAGCTCTTTCCATGGAGAGACAAAAGGATTGAGACAAGGGCAGTGAAGGAAGCCCAGTTTGGAATGGTAAACAGAAAGAAACTGAACGTGGACGACACGATGCTGAATTCTCCATCAGTGTGTCCGCGGAGTGTTTTTGTGGTCTAGAAGTTGTTTTAACTTGCTTACTGTTCCTCACAACCATTTGTTTAAAGTGTGGGGATCCTGCTGATTGTCTTGTCTTTTATCCCTCCTGCAGCCCGTATTACTATCATAATCTCTGGTGTGGCCTGCAGTAATGATTTACAAACTTTCTTGGCTGGGACGTACAGTAAGACGTACCCTTCATTTTGTAGCCCAGTACACATACACATATAAATTCTCTCACAACTGAAACAGTTTTATAAACAATTATTTAATGTTTCTGAGCATTGCGAACTCTGATCTTTTCCACTCTTCTCTATTGTATTTTTACTCCTCTCCATTCCATTTAAAAAAAAAAAAAGTTACGGTTGCAGATCAGATCCACTGCATTGATTTCTTGTCCCACACATGGTTCACAACCATAGCTTGAAAATGGACATTGGCTTAGACAGCAACCAGAAGAGATCCTCTGGTCTCTCCAAGTGTCTGCTCTTCACTTTATGACCTGTGGTTGAAAGTGGAAGTCTGGATTCAGGTGCTAGTTCTGCCACTTACTAGCTGTGTGAATGCGCAGGACTCATTTAGCTGTGGAGCCTTGGTATCCTGGTGATCGAGCTTTTTAAGGGAGAAACACTGCCAACATGCTTGGTGAACTATGCATTCACTGTACTAGTGGTATAAGTAGGAATATGCCTTTTTTTTTAGAAAGAGGAAGGATTTACTTAGAACATAATGCACCAATTTTATGGGTGTAACCTGATGAATTTTAACAAATATATGATTGCATTGTATGTATGCAATCATGTATACACGATGATTATGATAGAAAAGCTTTCCATCACCCTCAAAAGATTCCCTTTGTGCTCTTTATAGTCAATCCTTCCTGCCCTCCCCCAACCCCCCTGCTCATTTTGGTTCTTGGGAATCATGAATCCGCTTACTGCACTACACAATTCAGTTTCTAGGATTTCATATAAATGGAGTGTCTGACTTCTTTTACTTAGCATAACGCTTTTGAGACCCCTCTTGTGTTTTGGTGTATCAGAAATTTGTTCTTTTTATTACTGAGTAGTATTCCATTGTTTGGTCATATTACAGTTTCTATATTCAGTAGTTTGGGTTTCTAGTTTTTGGGGACTGAGTAAAGCTGTGAACACTTGGGTATAGTTCTTGTGGACCAGTTTTCATTTTGGAAGGGGAATCAGGTGGTAACTATGACTAACTTTATAAGAAACTGACAAATTGTTTCCCCTAATGACTAATGATGTTGAGCATCTTTTACTGTGCTTATTTGCTATTCTTATCTTGTAATGTCTATCACAAGATACAGGGCCATTCAAATCATTCTTGAGTGGGCTTTGGGCTTTTGGGCTTTTGGAATTTTTTCATATCTGTATTTTGAATTCGGCTTTTGTGATATTTCCTTATCCTTTTATATATAGGATCTTTATTGATTTTTTTCCCCCTTTCTAATCCTGATTAGTAACTTCTATCCCCCCCACCCCACCCTGCTGCTTAGTCTGGGTAGAGATTTGTCAATTTTATTGATCTCAGAAAAACAGTTTTAGGTTTCATTAATTTCTAGATGATAACTTTGCTTTTATCTTTCCTTTTGCCTTAATCTTTTTATGGTTTCTTAAAGTAGAAACTTACATAATTGATTTGAGGCTTTTGCTTCCTAATATAAGAAGATTACTATAAATTTTCCTCTGAGAGCTACTTTAGCTGTATCATTTTCTGAATATTCAGAATATCTTCTAATTTCCTGTTGATTTCTTTTTTAACCCATTGGTTATTTAGAACTGTGTTTAACTTTTAAATATTTGGCTTTTCCTGATCATTCTGTTACTGTCTTAAAACTTAATTCTCTTGTGGACAGGGACCATAGTTTGTGTGACTTCAATCATTTTCAGTTTTGAGTCCTCTCTTTCCAGAATGTGGTCTGTCTTTGTGAATGTTACGTGTGCATTCTGCTTGTTTTAGAATTAGTCAATAAGTCCTATTGGTTGACAGTGTTGTTCATATATTCTGGATTTTTCTGTTCACTTGTTCTAATAATTGAGAGAGAAGAGGGAAGTTTCCAACTCTAATTTTGGATTTTTATTTCTCTTCTCAGTTCTATAAGTTTTGCTCCATATATTTTAAAGCTCTGCAATTAAGTACATATACACTTGTGATTGCAGTAAATCTTTCATCATTATGAAATGACTACTTTTATCCCCAGTAATATTCATTAAATTATAGTCTTTGGAAATTTACTAGATTTATTGGCTATACTTGATATAGTTATTCCCTTCCTCTTTGGACAAATATTTCTTGTTTTTAGGGACACAAACTTTATTGATTTTTGTATCCCTATGACCTTTTTCTATTTTGTGTGGTTTTCCCCTGCCTGTCTTAAACTATTATTTATCAGGTTTCTTTCCTTCAGCCACTGCTCTGCTCTGTGTATAGTACTGGACTGGGGTGATCCCCTTAGTCCATGTCTTTGTCTGTGACCTTTAAGTTGAGACCTATTACTGCATTGGCCTACTGAATACCTTTGTATGGATGTCTCATCTGTACTTGAAACTCTACATGCCCCAAATGAAACCTTTGACTTTCTTTCCTCTTAAGCTTGTTTCTGTTGCTATATTCTTATAGAAGGTAGCTTCTTGATGATGATTTCTTGAATCTATTTCCTTTTCTCTATTCCTTCTATCAGAGCACAAGGCTGCCTATCTCTTGTCAGGATTTTCAAGAAACTTTGTTGCTCCCTAAAAAGTCAGCTTCCTGCACACCAGGCTGATCCATCTAAATTATATATCTGACCATATTTTACCTCATTTGAAACTGCTTAGGTGCGCCTGTTATCTATAAGTCAAGACTGAGCTCTTAAATATGACCTATAAGGCCTTTATGGCAGGACCCTGCCTCTCTAACTTGATAGGCATTTCTTAGTCAACATAAAGACCCTGTAATTGTTAGCTTTATGCTAAGTAGCATTCCAAATGTTAGCTTAATAAATACTTAATGCCCCCTTAGAAGCTTGTGAAAATTACTATTCCCATTTTGAAAAATGGCAAAACTAAGCAAGAGAGATTTAATAACTTGTTCAATGTCATGGGGGTGGTGAGCAAAGACTATGATAGACTGATTCCAGAAAACATGGTTTTTACCAAAAGAGTTATATTGCTTTTTAAACACTATTCCTTTCTCCACTGAGAGTGCCAGTATAAAATCTCAAAGTATATTTTCTTGTTTTCTGCTTTTCCCCCTTGAAGCCATTTATATGGGACTTCTGACCTTTAAATTGATAAGGAAACATTGTATCCTAGTCATTGATCTTAATTCTGAGAATTACAATTGTAAAAATATTCTAAGAAGTTTTCTATAATTAGAAATGAGTTATTTTTAGTATTTCCAGTAAACAAAACTGAGAGACCTTTATGTGTGTGAATGAGAGATGTCAATGAGTAAAGGATATGAATCTTTTTCTTTCTTTCTTTTTTTTTTTTTAATTGTAAAAGACATGGGAAAACTCTGTATGGGAAATCATTTCACGGATCTAGTAATGGCCCCAGATATAAGTAGGGGCTTTTCTGGTTCCCCTCAAATTTCCCTTTTCTGGTTCTCTTCAAATTTCCCCACCAGGAATATGGTCTTCGAGCCATTGAAGGTAACACCTGGGTGTGGGTTCTGATGAGTGCTTTGAGAGGCTTTCATTGTTCTTTGTGGGCCTTGTGACTAACTCGATATAACAGCTACCAGATGACTCCAGCATGTTCCTAAGTGTGTTATGTGAGCGTGATCTGCTCAAAGAAGAGTTGCCCAGATGAATATGCTTAACAGGACTGTGTTTGGCCGCCCTGCAGGCTATTCTTGGATCTACCTGGATGTGACCTCCCTTGTGAGAAAGATGCTAAATTGGACATTGTACTTATGAAAGAAAATAATCATTTTATCTGATTATGTGCCTCACTTGCAACTCAACAGAACATAAATCATCAACTTAAAAAAAAAAAAAGAGATTAACTTAAAAGAATTACTTAAATTTTCTTTATTGGCCTAATGGGACATTAAAGTTTCTATACTATAATTTAAGTTCATTTTGCATTTTTATGAACTTCTATTTTCCTTGTTAGGTTTAAAAACCATGAATAATAATGCAGAGGGTATGGTATTTTCCAGTTTTTCTTTGATATATTCAAAAGAAACTTTTCTGTGTAAAGTAGATTAAATCAGCATGGCCTGGGACAATTGAATGTATGTGGTAAAATACATCAAATAAGTTCTATAAGCTTAAATTATTCACTAAGTCAGGTGAGCCTTTCTGAGCCCATTAATATGAGTTAATTAGAGCTTCCTGTACTTAGGTTTTCAGTAGTAACACTTAAGTACTGTCTTAGAATCTTTAAATATTTATGGGATAGTTTAGAGAGCTCCTACTCAAATCAGTAGAAACTTGGGAATAAGATCAAGAGCTCTCAGAGTTGAATATACTAAGATGTAGTGGGTGTGCAGACTTGTTTATTCATCCTTTTCTCCCTTCATTCATTAAGCATTTGAGTGGTTAGTACTGTTATAGGAATACAAAGATAAATAGGACTGTCTCTGCTTCTGGGAACAGTGGGAAAGCAGATGTGTATACAGTTTACAGTTGTATAGGTATACAATAATACTGTTCCAGGCCCATCGTACTGTAGTTAGTGTTCACCGGAAGTGTAAGGTCAGCTTTGATGTTGGGAGAAGACTTGGTAGAGAAGGTGACTTTCCAGCTACTTCTGAAGCACAAATTGGAATCTAAGCTGGCAGGAGTTGTAGTAATTTTTTACTCTGATAATTTTACTTCCTGGATACTAACTGAATGGATTCCTAATGGAAATGTTGGGTTGGCAAATAGAAAGCAATTGTTGATGTTTTCAGGAAATTTTGTTTATCGGTATTACTCATCTATGTCTTCTAAAAAAGTGTAATATTTATATACAGAGCTAATTTATATTTCCTTTTATGTATATAGTATTTGCATATAAGAAATTAGAATTGTACTTAAAGATGTGAGTAGGTATAACTTAGGGATTGTTTTGAGTATTCTTTTTAAGTGACTGTTTTTTCCTTCTCGCGTGGTGTTGCATTACAGAAGTCAAGGCTGTGTTCAGTCTAGGGGACTAATACTCAAAGAATCAGTGTTGGGAAGAGTCTAGTTATTCTCAGTATATAAAACCATAACACTTGGAGTTCTTCCTGATATTGTTGGGAAGGAATTGGCAAAGCAAGAAGCAATGGCTTGTATCCCAGACATGGAAGATAGAAAGCTATTTATTATTCACTTGAGAAAAACGAGTAGAACGCCCCCTATATGCTTGGACAATGTGGAATTCTATGAGTAGGTCCAGTAGTGAATAAAATAATAATTCTGTTCTTATACCCTGCTTGAGTAAACATATGATAGAGGTAGTTTCAGAATAGTGTTGTTACTATGTAATGGCAGGCACCAGACTTGTGGGCATCTTGCCCAGTCTCGAGTCGGGAAAGTCTCCTACCTAAGATGTAGTTAACTGAGAGCTGAAGATGGAGTTGAAATGAGCCAGATTGAGGGGATGGGATAGGAGTTGTGGTTGTGGATAGGTTTTAGGCACAAGGAACAACATGCACTTTTAAGAGACTCTGGCTTTTTCATTACATCTGGATCCTACAACATAAGAGGGCTGGAGTGGTGAAGAGATTGTCTGGAGTGAAAGTGCAGTTCAGATCAAGCTGGACCTTCTTGAGCCATGGTAAAATTGGAATGTCCTTCTCTGAATAATGGGGATGCAAAGGTTGAAGGGTTTTAAGCATAAGAGTGAGGGGCAGGATTGGATTTGCATTTCAGTAAGATCAAAATGATGTCAGTATAGAGAGTAGCTCAGAGTGTTTGGGTATAGAGGGACAGAGCAGACTTAGAGGTAAGTGAGGAGGCTGTGGCTGTTGTCCAGGTGTCCAGAAGCAGGACAGTGGCAGTAGGGACAGAGAGAAGATGATTTAAGAAGAGTCGGTCTATATGGTTTCATGATTTGTTTCCTTATTAGTTTTCATTATTACTACAATTCAGATGATTTTCTCTTGATCTAAGTCAAAATCAGAAGTCATAGCCCATCCATATCAGCACCTAATTCCTCTCTGACCATCCAGGTCCATTTATTCTTTTTCTCTGCTATCCTCTCCCAACTCCTCTGGTCTTCTCAAGCCCTCCTACTTTGCCCGTTGGCAGTCAAAGCCTGTCTTTGAATGTTTGTTTTTCCTTCTTGCTCTAATTGAAACCTAGATGTTCTTTGAAGACTTTTCATTCCTGTTAACTTCTTCCTTCAAAAGCTTCTAGCTCTTTTTGAGCATTTCTGGTGCAGTTCTCCTGGGTGGTCTCAACTTGACATCTTGTAGTTTCTGCCACCAATGCATGAAAGGCCTTAGAACTTGAGTTGTTTACTTTTCCACCCTGATTTCTGTTATTCTGTACCTACCAGGGGTTCTTAAGCTGCAGGCCATGGACCACCAGGGGTCTGTAGTAAAATGCATGGTATCCTTGAACTTGAACAGAAAAAAAATTAATTTCTTTTCTTCATTACTCTTTAAGTAAAACTTAGGTTTATTTTTTTTTAAATTATGAATGTAGGTGAAAAAAAATTCCAAACACACACATACAGTAGGATTTGACCTGTGAATTTATTATACCACAGAAAACAGATATGTTCAAAGCACAGTAGTGATTGAAGATACTTCAAAAGGTGGTTTGTGTTCACCACTACGTTGAAATTAGATTTCCTATTACCCATGTTCTATGATGAGTTCATGAAGACCTGTTACTATAAAATTTTAAAATATTTTCATAATACTGTTTTTGTTATTATACCTATTTTAGTCATTTAAAAGTATCCTATGAGGAGCTCTGTATTAGTCTTCTGTTGTTATATAATTATCCTAAAGCTGAGTGGGTTAAAACAAAAATAAATATATAACATTTCAGTTTCTTGGGTCTAAAATTTGGAAGCAGCTTAGTGGGATAGTGGTCGTTTGAGGTCTCCCGTGAGATTATAAGCACGACATTGGCTCAGGCTGTAGTCATGCTAAGTCTTGCTGGAGCTGGAGAATCCATTTATAGGGTGTTCACTTCTGACTGGGAAATTGGTGCTGGTAGTTGTTGGGGGCCTCCGTTTTTTCCTGTGTGGGCATCTTCACTGGCAGCTCTGCAACATTTGGCTGTAGAAGGCATACTGCATATTGTAATTTATTTTATTTTATTTAGAAAGATTTTATTTATTTATTTGACAGAGACACAGTGCGAGAGGGAACACAAACAAGGAGAGTGGGAAAGGGAGAAGCAGGCTTCCACTGAGCAGGGAGCCCGATGTGGGGCTTGATCCCAGGACTCTGGGATCATGACCCGAGCCAAAGGCAGATGCTTAATGACTGAGCCACTCAGGTGCCCCTACAATTCATTTTCAAGGAATTTTAATAACCTAGTGAGTATGCTTCTCATTGAATAAGATAAACCTATGAAATTTAAGTGTGAGTAAACTACTGTAGGTAGGTACATTTCGGTGAGGGTGGGGGTTGATGATAAACTTTCTTGTCAAAGCCTCTGGCTAAGGAACGTCTTAGAATTTCACTAAAACCTAAATTTAAGGGCAGGAAGGGCCATTTCTAACACTGAGGGCTATTAAGGTTAGAGTGTTATAGTGGGTGGCTTGGTGGGAATTGTTACTGAGTGCTAGGATGTGGCCTCAGACTGGGATAGTTAGTTCTTCACACCTGCAAGGATGAATGGCCAATTTCCCACTGACAGAGTTCTATCTTAGTCCTAGTGATGTCACCAGCATTTCCGTTAAGACCATGGAACAGGCAAGCATGCCTTTGGACTATCAATGTGTACCATCTGCCATAATTCTCCCATCAGCCTCACAGGGTTCCCTGATGTATCTTCAAGCCTCTTTTTGAGGTTCCCTCACCCCGGAATTAATCACTTATTCCTTTCTGTTGCTAGTTTATTTGGCTTATGATTTTTTTTCTTGGGGGCATCTATGTATTTTATCTTTATTTATAGTAGCTTCTCCTGTTTTTTCCTTCAGTTGATGAGCCTCTTCAGGGAGGGTACTGTATCTTATATATTTTATCCAGTAATTGCTCATTCATTTACACCACATGCTAATTGATTTCTAGCTATCTGCGAGGTTCTGTGCTGTAGGTCGAACATACAACAGTGACTGTAACAGTTTCCTGTTGTTGTGTTAACAATTACCCCCAAACTTAGTGACTTAAAACAGCAGTCGTTTAGTTTCTTGCACTTTTTCTGGGGGCAGGAATTTGGTAGTTGCTTCGGTATGTGGTTTTTGACTTGGAGTCCCATGAGACTGTAATGAAGATGTTGGCACAAGCTATATAACTTTTAGTCTCTGAGGATCTAGTAGTCCTCTGTTGCTATATAATTCATCTGAAGGCTCAGCTGAGCTTCCAAGATGGCACACTCGCATGGCTGTTGTCAAGAGGCTTCTTGGCCTCTTTAGTTTCTTTAGCTCATTTCTTTGCCACGTGGACCTCCCCCAGGTCTTGAGTGTCTTCCTCGTGTGGTGTTTTATGATCTGGTCTTGGAAACCACACTCCATAATTTCCACAGCATCCTACTGTTTATACAAGTCAGAATTATTTGGGACCATCTCAGAGACTGGCTACCACAGTGACTAAGACAGTTGATGGTTTGTCTAGCATGCCCCTTTTATTTTAGTGGGAAAGAAACCAACTTTCTCAATAATTGAAGAAGTTACATGTTTTCATAAGTCTTGTGAAGAAAGGACACTAAAAGGGAATAAACTGTGTGCGGTGATGATGGGGTGTATGGGATCCATTTGATAGAGTGTTCACCGAAGGCATTTCAGTCCTTAACCCAAAGCAGAAAGGTGAGAAGGAGCTTCATTTCCTATTAACAACTCGCAGGGATAGTTATTATCCTGAAAGATTTAAATAGCTTCCTTAGCGTGATACAACAAGCAAGTGGCTGGGCAGGATCCAGAATTCAGACTCAGGAGCCCATTTTTTAATCAACAAGTTGCTTGTTTAGTAATAAAGTTAATTAAAAAGCCAAGCGATTTTAGCTGTTAGGTTTTTTTTCCCTTCTCCTTCCTCTTTTTTTTTTTCTTTTTAAAGATTTATTTATTTTAGAGAGAGAGCACAAGCCAGGGGGAAGGACAGAGGGAAGGAGGGAGGAGGGGAAAAGAGAGAGAGAAGCAGACTCCTCCTAGAGCACAGAGCCCAGACCTGGATGCGGAAGTCCATCTCACCAACCCCCCTCCCCAGAGATCATGACTTGAGTCGGATACTCAGTTGACTGAGCCACCCAGGTGTCCCATCTTCTTAAATATAGTACAAGATTGTGTGAAAATTGGTAGATAATTTTAAGTAATTTTTGTCTAGATTTCAGGTATGCTTTCACATGGAATTAACTTATAATTACAATGAACTTTTATTTGCTTAATTCTCTTGGATTGCATGAAAATAGGTACTCCCTTAGAGGTTCTAAGGAAGTAGATTTAGGATACTTTTTCAGGCTTTTCAAATTTAAAATGGCTAATAATTACAGTATCTTCCTTTTGTTTTAAATTAAAAAAATATCACTGCTGTTAGTATTTAAAACACTGTAAAAGAACTTTATCACTATTATAGTGTTATACTATAGCTTAAAATCCAGATAGTTTTTTAGAGCCTGTTTTTGGTTTAATTAATTTTATTTAAACTGTAATTACTGATTATCAGTGTGAGATAATACTCAGTAGGGTGCTCATTTAACTTCCCGTGAAGATAAGTGATATTAATTTATAAAACTCTGTACACCCCAGACACAGCTGAAGCCATATTAATTAAGAGTGGTGTACCACCTCCAAACAGCATTAAAATAGAATTCTCTCAGTCTTTTGCGTGTTTAACCAGTTCTTCAGCAAAGGCAAGTCATTGATATAGTTCACCTCCTTGGGTTGTGTTTCTACCTCAACTTTAAGAGAATTCATGTAAAATGAAAAGCAGCTATGCAAGTGCACAGATTGCAAAACCTCCCAGTGAAATTGCTGAATACAAAATAACCAACTTCTAGTCAGCATAACAGGGATTCCTATTGTGTATTTATGGACAAAATCATTTAAAACTTTTGCTCTTGGGTTCCATTGTGCCTTCAAGCAAATTGAGTAATTCCGTGAAAGAAAAACTAAGAGTGTTTCTCACACCCACCCTCATTTCTGTGTAGAGTCACAGCATCCTTCCTTGAAACAAAAACAAACCCTTCCCCCGTACCCCGCAACTTTAGAACGTTTAAAATGATTTGATAAGTAAAGTTCATTTTGCACCTAGCTTTGTCAGTAGTGCCCAGATGATGGGAATGTACCCGTAGGGTTCCATAAGAGCATCACATACCTGGGGATGCTTTTACTCTAAGCCCGAGGTACTCAACAAATTCAATTTACTGTTCCAGCATAGGAGGATTGTATGTATTTTTCTCCTACTCCTATGGCTCTTCGTGATAATTTTTCCTACCTTGCCTTTAGCTATCCTAGTGGTAATGTGTGAAATTGTTTTCCACTTGAATAAAATCCAACCTTCCCCCAGAGTTTAGGTGCTAAGCCTATGGGGGCGGTGTGCTCATTCTATTTTATTGTTGCTGTTGTACAAATTATGATGCTGTTTATTGAAACAAATGCAGCTCTACTTCTAAAAACATAATGGAATTTTTTTCATTTATGGCGTTGTATAAGTTAAATACTATGAAATTGTTATGTATAAAAGTGTTTTAGAGCTCATCCTTTATTATTTAGCCAGGCAGTTTCCTTATTTTAAAAATTAAATGCAGGACACCTGGGTGGCTGAATCGGTTGAGTGTCTGCCTTCAGCTCAGGTTGTGATCCCACGTACCGAGGATCGAGTCCTGTATCGGGCTCCTTGCCCAGTGAGGAGCTTGCTTCTCCCTCTGCCTGCCTCACCTTCTGCTTGTGTTCTCTCTCTAAAATCTTAATTTTTTTTTTTAATCAAATGCATTCAACCTGACGCTGCCTTTCAAGTTCTTAACATAAGTGTATAAAATACAGAAGGGGCTCAGTGACTTTGAGAGAATCTTATAAAGTTTTGGTTCGTGGCAAAATTAGAATTTTTTGGGTAACTATCAGTAATGGAACCGTTGGGTTATATATTTACAAATTAACTTATGAATTGCTTACGCTTACTATTCCCATTCATTGACGTGTTTACATTTATAATACTGATGTTGCATTAATGCTGTTTTGCTTAATTTCACTTCATTATGAGTTTAACATATTCAGCTACTTTGTGTGTGGTGTGTGGAGTCGGCATGTGTTTAACACTCAGGAATTGATCTCTGTGGAGAAGTTACAGCAGTGAAGTAGTGATTCAGAGGACAGGGGAGGAATCAATCCCAATTCTTAAATTTTTGGTCTAATTTTTTAAAACCAATAACAAGGATTGGGGTACTGAGGCACATAGAGTCGCTCACTTTGGGACCTCTAATCACGCAGAGACAATTGTGTATTTCTCAGTTATTTCCAAAGTAAAGGAGTATTTATGTGGATGAGTTGGGTGCCCTTTTCTCTGCTGCTGTAACTCATTGTCTATACCTCTTGCTAAGTTTTTTTTTATATCCATATAGAATTGCTTCTTTATCTGCTTGTTTCTGCCACTGGATTGTTACTCAGCTTGAGTTGAATATAGCTTTTCTCTCTCTCTTTTTTTTAAATTATAAACATCTGATGGAGTAACATCTCTGTTCGTTTTATAGATCTGGGATTCTATCTGGTGTCATTTCTTTTTTTTTCATCCTGAAAAACTTCTTTTGACCTGTTTTGGAGTACAGGTTTGATGGAGACCAATTCTCTCAAGTTTTAGCTGTCTAAAAGTGTTACATTCTGCTTCTATTTTCGAAAGGTATTTTTTACTGGATATAGAATCCCACGAAGAATGTCATTTTCTTCCCAGTACTTTTAAAGATGCCCTTCCATTGTCTTCTGTTGTATTTTCTGGTGAGAAATGAGTTATTTGTGTCATTTTTATCTTGT
This sequence comes from Mellivora capensis, assembly GCA_004024625.1. NCBI lineage: Eukaryota > Metazoa > Chordata > Mammalia > Carnivora > Mustelidae > Mellivora > Mellivora capensis. The sequence continues at coordinate 47,761 of PISX010003139.1, read as the reverse complement.
ATATAATGTGTCTTCATATGTCTGGCTGTGCTTTTATGGTTTGCCCTTTACTTGGGATTTTCAGCAGCTTGACTGGGGGTACCTACCTGTGGGCTTGTTTGTCTGGGTAATCTTCCTTGGTGGCTGTGCTTCTGGTAGTCATGAACTGATTTCTAGAAAATCAATTATTTCAGTCATTATCTCCTGAAATAGATCTCCAATATCCTTTTCTTTTTCTTGTCCTCAGTTACGCTTGTATTACAGTGCTTCACACTGTACCACAGCCCTGGGGTTCTCGGTTCTTTTTTTCTTTCCCTTCTTCCATGGTGGTTGAGTTTGCATGCTTTTTGTTGGTCTGGGTTTAGGTTCACCAGTTCTTTTCTCAGCAGTGTTCTGGTTATTCTGAAGTTCATCTGATGAATTTTTTGTTGATACATCTTAAATTTCTAGCATGTTCTTAAGATTTTATTTATTTAGTTGTCAGAGAGAGAGAGAGAGAACATGCATGCACAAGCAGGCAGAGAGAGAGAGAACATGCATGCACAAGCAGGCAGAGGCAGAGAGAGAAGTAGGCTCCCTGTAGAGCAAGGAGCCTGATGTGGGATTCGATTTCAGGACCCTGGGATCATGATCTGAGCCGAAGGCAACGGCTTAACCAATTGAGCCACCCAGGCGTCCCTTTAATATGCTCTTAAAAATAATTTCCATGACTTTATAAATTGCCCATCTCCTATATTGTGTCCACTCTTCATTATGTCCTTCAGAATTTTTTTTAAAGATTTATTTATTTATTTGACAGAGACAGAGAAAGAGAGAGTGAGGGAGAGAGACAGCAAGAACAGGAACACAGGCAGGGGGAGTGGAAGAGGGAGAAGCTCCCCCGCCAAGCAGGGAGCCCTATGCTGCCTTCGATCCCAGGACTCTGGGATCATAACCTGAGCCCAAGGCAGACACTTAATGACTGAGCCTCCCAGGCACCCCTTTCAGCATTTTTATAAATATCTTTTGAGATGGTGTGACCATTAAGTCCATCATCCAGGCCATCTCTAGGTCTGCTTCTCTTTGACTCTGGCTGACACTTTCTTGGTCCTTAGTGAATTCATTGGTAGTTGATTATATGGGAGACATTTTATTTGAATACTGTGGACATAATCCTTCTAAGAAAAGGAGTGCTGTTTCTTCAGGCTGCTAAAATGGGGGACTGAGTCCATGGGGTGTCTCCTTGAGCCGGGCTTGACAAAGCTCTCTTAATTTGAGTAATGTCCTCTGGGTCTTCAAGGTTGTTCAGAATGAGGCTCTGGCACTCTGCTTTTATCTTGATGACTGAACTATTGTTTTCAAGATTCCTTTCTGCTTTGAAGTTCAGATGCCCTTTTCAGGGTTAATGTAAAGTTCTTTGTGTTTTCAGTTTCTTCAGGAGATATTTTGCTAACTTAATGTCTGCCCCTGGCCTTCAGGTAGTAGCTGTCATTTACTAGCTGAACATCCAGAATATGTTTTGGTGGCTTCTCTCCCATCTTTCACTTAGTTCAGAGTGTTTAGGAGGACAGACTCTTTACCTAGGGAGAGGCCTCTTAGGACACTTCATGCCTGGGGATATCTTGCCCTCCCTCCAGCTTTTGGCAGACTAACTCCTGCAGTTGGTGAAGGCCTGAGGGGAAGCCTTGGTAGGTGGGTGTAGACTTGCTCGGTGACTGGGGCTCCATGGAATTCCGGTTTCTCATGCCAGAACCCATGCTGTCAATAGTTCATTAAAAATTTGGCTTTTAAAAAAATTTTTTTAAATCCTTGTTAGTCTGTAACTGTTTGTCGGGGATCAAAGCAGCTTGTCACTTCCCAGTAGTCTTTCCAGGTTTCCTTATGTCCTCAGCTGCCTGATGGGTTGAAAACAACCTCCCAAGTTACAGTTACTGTTTTCTGGCTTGTTTTTGTTATGAGGATGAGAACAGTGGTGGTATTTTGTGACTACTTTCTTTTTTTAAAATATTTTTTTTTTGAAGATTTTATTTATTTGACAGAGAGAGATCACAAGTAGGCAGGGAGGCAGGCAGAGAGAGGAGGAAGCAGGCTCCCCGCTGAGCAGAGAGCCCAATGTGGAGCTTGATCCAAGGACCCTGGGATCAGGACCTGAGCCAAAGGCAGAGGCTTTAACCCATTGAGCCACGCAGGCGCCCCTCGTCACTACTTTCTAAATCCTACTGGATGCTGTCGTATTCTTAGGACTTTCATGATTAGGTCCTGTTGGACGGACCATGTGTGAATGTAGTCCATGACATTTTTTCTAGACTTTATAGTCACAGTGAATTTAAAGATCTGTTTTGAAAGCTAAATATCTCTGCATCTTACTTAAAGAAATCCTATTTCTTTTGTGAACTAATACTGTGACTTTTTGTCCTTCTAAATTTAGTATTTTGTATCAGATTTCTCTACTGGGCTATACTAGAGCTATCCAGTAGAATTTTCTGTTGGAAATGCTCTATATGTGCTTTGACCAGCATGAGAGCCACCAGCCCCATGTGGCTCTTGAGGGCTTGACATGTGGCTGGTGCAACTAAGAAACTGAACTTTTAATTTACATTTAAACAACCAGATATGGCTAGTGGCTACCATGAATAGCACAAGTCGATAGATTATTATATACATTATGGCAAAAACAGTGTAAGATATAGTTACACTGAACAATTCATGGAACCATTGTGGTTTCTTTCTTTCTTTTTTTTTTTTTTAAAGATTTTATTTATTTATTTATTTATTTGAGAGAGAGGCAGTGAGAGAGCATGAGCGAGGAGAAGGTCAGAGGGAGAAGCAGACTCCCCGCGGAGCTGGGAGCCCCATGCAGGACTCGATCCTGGGTCTCCGGGATCATGACCTGAGCCGAAGGCAGTCGTCCAACCAACTGAGCCACCCAGGCGTCCCCCATTGTGGTTTCTGAACACACTTCTGTTAACTACTTTAAGACATTCTTTGCCTTTTTGATACCACTTGAAACTTTGAGTCTGGGTTTTATGTGAGGAACAGAATTTCTGAAATCAAGCAATTTCCAAAGAAAAAATAATTAGTTTTATAAAGTAATATCTATATACTTGCAAATATCAGTGAACTATTTGATTTAATAGAAGAAATCTCATCGCAGCAAAATCCCCAGCTTTATCTCCTGAGGCTTTAGCCATCTACTCTATAGCTGCTCGTGAAATTCAAACACAGACCAGCCTGAATGAAGAGAAATGTGTTATTTATCAGACCAACAAGCTCTAGAGATATAAGCAGAATTCAACTCTTAGTGCATACTATGAAATGTGATTGAGGAATTCTGTGAAAAGGGCCCTGGGCAAGGGGACTGGGAGCTAGGACACTAAATATTGGTTTAATTGCCAATCCCCAAATTAGCCCAGTTACCTTTGTAAAACTGCTTAGTTTGTTAATCTGTAAAGCAAAGGTCACCTGCCATTAGAATCTTAATTCTCTAAGATTAGAAGCAATCTTTGGAGGTTGCCTGATCTTTTTTCTGTCCTTAGACAAGATGGTTATGGAACACTTTTGTGTTTTTAAAAATCTTAAAAGATTCTAGTGCTGAATGCCTTCTGATGAAATCATAGTGATAATGGGATTGACCCTGTGGGGGGGTGGGTTATTTTGACAACTAGATACATGTTGTTGGAGGAAATATTAACGCATGTGCTACTTTATATTTGTAGCTGGACAAATTTGCCAGCATAAGAATTCCAGGGAGCAAGAAGGAGAGACCTCCGCTTTCCAACCTGAAGACTGCGTTTGCAAGCAATGATTGCTCTTCCGAGGTGATGGAAAATATTCCAAAGCCACTGTCACAGAATGAAGTCTTAGAACTTTTTGAAAAGATGATGGTAAGAATTTTATTTTTTTCCATAAAATGGTTGATGTAAAAACCTTACTTTGTTAATGGAACAATGAACATTTAAGGCTTGTCTTCCATATATGATTGCTGATGTCCTTGAAGATAGCACTTTAGGCAGACAGAGCTTTAGGATTACAAAAAAAAGAGTGAGAGGAAAATTGGCACACTAGGTTGTGTGTGTGTGTGTAATATACAGAATACATAAAAACCCTCTCAAGTATCATAATGGTACATTTTGAATCTTAAAGATTATCTAAGTGGTCTATTAGGGTTTGTTTGCATTTTAGAATGATCATCACAGTGCTGTGTATGTGTATGCTGATTTTGTTCATCTTTTTTTCTTGTTTGATTCCTTTCTTAGTTCTCAGGATAACCAGGTTTATAGAGTCCCAGAACATTTATATCTGAGGAGACTAGAACTTACTCATTTTGAGGTGTGTCTTTTCTGGTGGAGACAGTGCTGTTAGAACCACCTTCGGTTGGTTCCAGTAAATGGTATCCTGACTCTGCTCATGGGTAAACTAATTTGACCAACAACTCACTATGTTAAGTACGTTCAAAATAATTTATCACAAATAATGCTGATTGCATCTAAATAGTTTCACATGTAGTTCTTACCCTCAAGTTGCTTATCTTGGAGGAATCAAAATCAACATTTTGAAGAATTAAATAAGAAATGCCAGAGGGTTCTAATTAATGGTTAAGTTCCTTGTAAGTTCAGAGTAGGAAGAAATTAATTTTTGAGATACCTCAGTAGCTTCAGGGGAAGCCAAAATTGAAAGGTTATTATAGTAGCTTAGGGAAATTTCATAGAGCAGATGGACTTAGAGGCAGGTGTGGTCTTCTGGGGTTGGAATAAGCAGAGGGAAAGGGCATTCTCTTAAGATGGGGAAATGAGGGACACCTGGGTGGCTCAGTTGGTTAAGCGGCTACCTTTGGCTCAGGTCATGATCCTAGTGTCCTGGGATCGAGTCCCACATCGGGCTCCTTGCTTGGCAGGGAGCCTGCTTCTCTCTCTGTCTCTGCCTGCCACTCTGTCTGCCTGTGCTCACTCTCTCTCTTTCTGACAAATAAATAAAATCTTAAAAAAAAAAAAAAAAAGATGGGGAAATGACAGTGAGCAAGACGGAGTGAGGTACAAATAGCTCAGGGGGAACGTGTGAGAGGTTTGAAAAATTAGACTGGAATGATAACTTAGGGCCGATTATGAGAGGATTTTGTATACCGTTTTTGAAGAGTTGTACAATATTTCAACTCAGGATTTATTTTCTCTATTCCTCTATTGTTTTTGACAGCCTTATTAGTTTTTAGGGAAATTGACTTATTTAGCGTATAAAATGTGTTTGAAATTTGAGAAAGTTAATAGCTGGTCTCATTATTCAACTGGAATCAACAAAATATTTACCCTTATACTGCTTTATTTTCTACTCATCAGATATTTGTGTTCAATGTTATACATGGAGCTTTAGAAGGCCCCAGAAAGAGAGAATGCCTAGTTTGTGTCTCCATAGGTTTAATTAGTGTTGGTGATTCCTAACTTTTCATCACTGAGCATACGTTAGTATTGTTTTGCCTGAACCCTAGACTTGGGACATTCTTACCTATTATGTCAGCTCTTGATGAAGGGCTAATTTTGTTTTTAATTAGCCACACATGTATTAACTCTTTCGTCTCCACGAGTTGGTATCATTTTAGCCTTGAACAAAAACCCTTTTCTTTCCCCCCAGTTTTAGTGTATGTGCTGCTGAAGTGAGGACTTTTGTTTTTGTTTCATATTTTGCTGGCCTTTGCCTCTGTTAATGAGGCTTGTGTAATGGTAGTTCTCTTCAATACCATGTTGGGGGACTCAAGATAATAAAGTGCCCTTAGCTCCCTTCTCATTCCATGTACAATATGTGGAACCACTGACCTATTTACCTAGGAGATTCTAGAATGGTACTACTTTCATTTTCTGGTGACTACTTTGTTACGAAGTTTCTCTTTTTGATCATGATTGCTAGTGGCATCTGAGTATGAGTTAGTAGGCTATTAATGTAAGGGGTTTACGAGGCCACAGCTTAGCACCACAGGCCATTAAAAGTGTAGCTACCGGGAGTACTGAATACAGTTCACGGTATTCTGTACTGACCGTGATTACTTGAGGTATTTTTCAGTTACTGTGAAAAGGGTCAGTTACCTAGAGAAGGGTAAGACTTTCAGTGTTTGTAGTTATGAATAGGGCAGAAGGATATTGACATTTCTGAAGTGTTTACACAATACATATTTTATAACTGGGCCTGATCGCTTGTTAAATCTAAACAGGTATCCCTGTTGGCAGAAAATCGTTTGCAATCAAACTCATTTTACTCAGCAGTAGTAAAATGAAATTTTTGATGGGTCAGGGCTGCCCAGTTTGCTAAGTGAGTTTGTGAGAACTAAGATCTTGTTTAAAAAAAAAAAAAAAAAAAAAAAGAATTAGGTTCTTCCCTTTCTGATTGCTTGACTGACAATACATTATAGGGGAACATCCACTGATGGTTCTGGAGCTGAGGAAGGTCTCTTCCCTTCCTTAAATGTAGATGAGTGATATCTGTCATGCTTTACAGGGTACTGCATTTTTGACAAATTTAAAGATGGTCCATGTCTGTAGAGAATGCTAGATGAAGCGTTGAGTTTGAATTTTTAAATTTTTACTTACATATCTAGTACTTCTTAAAATTTTTAACTTTTATTTATTTAGTGAGTGTAAGAGTGAGACGGGGGGAGGGGCAGAACATGGAGGGACAGAGAGAATCTTGAGCAGACTCCCTGCTGAGTGCCGAGCCCCACAATGTATGACCCTGAGATCATGACCTCAGCGGAAATCAAGGGTTGTCACTTAACCAACTGCGCCACCTAGGCACCCCTGTCTGTCGTACCTCTGTCCTTTCGAAGAAGCCGCATCAAATCTGCAACCTTAATGTCTTGGCGTTTGCCGCTACAGGGATTTACTTGGTCTCTGGGAAATAGTTTCAGTGGGTTTTTCGGTCGAGGTTGGGTCGAGCCTTATTTTTTTAAGCAGTGATGAATGTTGAGACTGCTTAAGGGCTCTTTCTCCCATTTGTCTTTTGGCAAAAGTGGAATTGTTATCCGAAAGCCCCTATTGGTTTCTGTGTGGATCTAGCTTTGTGAAATAGCTATTGTGAACATCTTGTATATACAACATTGATTTCTGGAAGCCAAGTTTCAGTGCTTACTATTGGACTCACTGTAGGTCTACGTTAACTGGTTTTTGAATGATTTGAGCATGGTAGATACAAGCTGAAAGTGACTTGATCATTGTAGCTATTGCCCCTTTATATCAGCCTCCTTGGCTCATTCTTATGCTCAGAGGTGAAATCCCAGGTGGGTCTCAGAGCTTTCTTTTGGCTTTGAGATTAAACAGAAAAAAATAATAAAAATAATTTTGATCCAAAAAAAAGCTCTCCCTTTCCCCCCTTACAGGCTGGCTTTACTTCAGGTCTCCAGTCGGGGCAGTGGTTAGGGAATGAGCTTGGCCTCTTTTGTTTCTCTACCTTACTTGGCTGTGCTCTACTCTCCAGACTGCCAACTATTTCCTCCAGGACTAGATGGGAGGTGAGCAGAGGAGGAATAAGAGTTTGCTTCTAGTCTAGGTTGTTTATAATCTGGCCTTGGTGCTCTGGGGTGATGTTGGTTTTTATTGCTGCTGTAACAAATTACCATGGATTTTGATGGCTTAAACACTAACATACTGTCTTCTAATTCTGCAAGTCAAAGTCCAGGTTGACTCACCTGGTTTCTCAGGTTTCACAAGGCTAAAATCTATATCCAAATAGTGGGATCTTACCGGATGCTTTGGGAAGAACCTCTTCCAAGTTCATGGTGGCAGAATCCAGTTCCTCGCTGTTGTAGGACTGAGGTCCTGGTTGTCCTCTGGGGGCCGCCTTAGCTCCCAAAGGCCTCTTTCCTATCCTTTGTGTGGGCCCCTACCTCTCTGTTATATGAAATCCATCTCCTGTTTAAAATTTCTATGCCTTCTCCTCCTGTGGCATCTCTTGTTTCCCTCTACAGAAAGTTCTTTGCTTTGAAGGACTCCTGTGTTAGATTAGGCTTACCCAGATGACCCAACATAGTATTGCAGAGTCCCCTTCTAACAGGTAATGTAACTCATTTATAGGACCAGAGATTAGGGCATGGACGTGGGGGACTGTTCTGCCTTTTACAGGTATAGGAAATTACAGATGCTGATTCTTTCCTCCTGTAGCATTTTTGTGCTCCCTGGTGCCCAGTCTCACCCGCAGTTCCCTTGTCACTGGTGATGTATCCTTTGGTCTTCTGCCCTGGTCTTCCGTGAGCCTATTCCTCTGTGGGAGTCGCCTTCTGGATGCAGGACCTCTCAGAGGCCCAGGACTGCTGCTTCCCTGGGATGTACATCCTGCCCACGGGAAGCTGATGTATCCTTTGGCCCTTGCTCTTGTCCTTTATCTCATTCCCTTCAGAAGTTGCCCTCTAGGGAGTATAAACTACTTGATTCTTTCTTGCTATTCCAGATGTTTACCCTCCTAACTGTAAGTGGCTTTCTAATCATTAGATCTTATATGTAATACATTCTACTCCCTCTTGTCTGCAGCTCTCTTTCCTTTAGTTACCATGACATTCCTTTCCTTCTGATTGTCCTGTTCTCTGGACACTTTTTACCAGGTTCCTTTCCAGGTTTCCTGATTCTGATTTTCATTTCCTCAGGGCGTTACCTCTGGTCCTCTTACCTTTTCTTTGTCCACTTTTGTTCCTTTCACATTTCTCATGGGGAATGGGAGCCCTTTCATGTTAGAATATCCCTAGTATTCTGATGCTCCACTGTCTTCGGAAGAGCAGCTATAATCAAACTCTGTAAAAGATGCTAAACCTCAACAAAACAGAAACTGATCTCATTCTTTTCTTTTGATATTTTTCCAACTTTACTGAGATAAAATTGACCTATATAACATTATGTAAGCTTAAGGTATACAATGTGACTTGATTGATGCATATATATATATACATATATATGCATTTTAATGCTTCATAATGGCCCAGATATTTACTTTATTGAGGTACAGTTGACACACAGTTAGTTTCAAGTGTACTACGTGGTGATTGGAGCACATATATTTCTCAGTGATTACCACAGTAAGTATAGTTAACATGTCTGTCACCTCATTTAGTTACCATTCCTCACCCTCAGTCCCACAGTCAGAACTTTTAAGATTTAGGGGAGCCTGAATGGCTCAGTTAGTTGAGTGTCCGACTCTTGATTTCGGCTCAGGTCATGATGTCAGGGTCCTGGGATCCAGCCCCGTCTCTTCTTGGGCTTTGAGCTCAGCGGGGAATCAGCTTGAGGGTTTCTTGCCGTCTGCCCTTCCCCACCTCTTCAGATAAATAAATTAAAAAAAAAAAACCTTCAAGATTGACTTTGAGCAATTTTCAAGTATACAGTAGAGCATTAGATTGACAAAGTTGTACATTAGATCCTCAGAATTTGTTGGTCTTAGAACTGTAAATTGTACTCTTTGACCGCCTTCATTCTCTTCCTGCCAGCTTCCTTCATCCACTTATTCTCCAGCTCCCGGCAACCACTAATCTGTTTCTGGGAGTTTGTTACTTCTAGATTGCACATGTAAGTAATATGATGTAGTATTTATTATTTCTTTGACTTATTTCACCTCGTGTAATGCCCTTGGGGTTCATCCATACTGTTGCAAATGGCAGCATTTCCTTTCTTATGGTTGAGTAATATTCTATACACTAGTTCTTGATTCATTTATCTGAACGGATACTTAGTTGTTTTTTTTTTTTTTTGCCATTTTAGTTTCATAAATAGTATCGTAAAAATGGAGGTACAGGTATCTCTTCCAGAGAGTGATTTTCATTTCCTCTGGATGCATGCCCAGAAGTGGGATTGCTGAGATCAGACAGAAGTTCTTGTTTTAATTTTTTTTTTTTGAATTTCTGTACTATTTTTCACAGTGTCTGTAACAATTTACATTCTCACTAACAGTGCACATGGGTTCCCACTTCTTCATTCTCGCTAACACTTGATATCCTTTTGATAACTGCCATTTTAACAGGTATGAAGTGAAACCTCTTGAGGTTTGTTTTTTAAAGAATTATTTATTTATTTATTTGACAGAGATCACAGGTAGACAGAGAAGCAGGCACAGAGAGAGAGGAGGAAGCAGGCTCCCCGCTGAGCCGAGAGCCGGACTCCCGGCTCGATCCCAGGACCCTGGGATCATGACCTGAGCCGAAGGCAGAGGCTTTAACCCACTGAGCTTCCCAGGCGCCCCCCTTGTGGTTTTTTATTTGGATTTTCTTGCTGATTAGTGATGAAGAATTTGGCCACTTCTTTATCCTCTTTGGAATAGAGGTTTATTCTGTTCTTTTTTTTTTTTTCAAAGATTTTATTTATTTATTTGATAGAGATCACAAGTAGGCAGAGAGGCAGGCAGAGAGAGAGAGGAGGAAGCAGACTCCCTGCTGAGCAGAGAGCCCGATGTGGGGCTTGATCCTAGGCTCCCAGGATCATGACCTGAGCTGAAGGCAGAGGCTTTAACCCACTGAGCCACTCAGGCACCCCTGTTCTCACTTTTTAATAAGATTTCTTTGTTTGAGTTGTAGGAGTTCCTTATATATTTTGTATATTAACCTTTTGTCAGATGTGTGGTTTGTAAATATATTCTCCTATTCTATAGTTGCCTTTTCATCTTGTTGATGGCTTTTTTGCTGTGCAAATTTGATGAAAGCCTACTTGCTTATTTTTGTTTTTATTGCTTGTGCTTTTTTGGGTCCTATCCAAAAAGCATTGCCCAAAACAATGTCCATGAACTTCCCCCTGTATTTTCTTCTTGAAGTTCTATAGTTTTAGGTCTTAAATTTATGTCTTTAATCCATTTTGAGTTAATTTTTGAGTGGTGTAATGTAGGGGTCTAGTTGTATGTTTCTTTTTTGCCTGTGGTTAACCAGTATTCCCAACTGTATTTATTGAAGAGACCATCTTTCCCATTGGGTATTCTTGGCTTTCTTGTCAAATATTAGTTGACTATATATGTATGGTTTCTTTCTGGGCTCTTGATTCATTTGCATTGATCGTTGTATCAGTTTTTATGCCAGTATAGTATTTTGATTACTATAGTTTTGTTACATAGTTTGAAGTCAGTAAGCATGATGCCTCCAGCTTTATTTTTCAAGATTGCTTTGGTTAATCATGGTATTGTGTGGTTCCATAAAAAACAGTGTAAGACTATTTTTCTATTTATATAAAAATGTGGTTGGGGGCGCCTGGGTGGCTCAGTGGGTTAAAGCCTCTGATTTCGGCTTAGGTCATGATCCCAGGGTCCTGGGATTGAGCCCCGTGTCGGGCTCTCTGCTCCGCGGAGAGCCTGCTTCCTCCTCTATCTGCCTGCCTCTCTGCCTACTTGTGATCTTTGTCGAATAAATAAATAAAATCTTTAAAAAAAAATGTGGTTGGAATCTTGATAGGGATTGTGTTTACTTTATAGATGGCTTTAGGTAGGATGGATATTTTAACAATACTAGTTGTTACCTATGAGCATAAAATGTTTTCCCATTTATTTGTGTACTCATATTTTTCACCATTGCTTTACATGTACATATCTTTTACCTCCTTAAATTTATTCTTGTTTTATTGACTTTCATCCTATTGTAAATGAGATTGTTTAATTTCTTTTTCAGATAGTTCATTGTTAGTATATAGAAATGCATCTGATTTTTGTGTGTTGATTTTATATCCTGCCACTTTACCGAATTTGTCTGTTCTCAGTTTTTTGGTGGAGCCCTCAGGGTTTTCTATATATAATATCCTCTATAAATAGGTGACAGCATTACTTCTTCCTTTTCAATCTGGTTGCCTTTTATTTCTTGCCTCTGCTCTGGCTATGACTTAGAGTACTAGGTTGCTTTAGGTGAGAGTAGGCATCCTTGTCTTTTTCATGATCTTGGAGGAAGAGCTTTCAATCTATAACCAGTTGAATACAGGTGAACTATGGGCTTTTCATATGGCCTTTAATATGTTGAGGTCTGCTTCTATTCCCAGTTCACTGAGTTTTTATCACGAATGGATGTTGAATTTTGTCAGACGAATCCCACTTTTTTTGTGGTGGACAGTCCTTTAAATGTACTGTTTAATTTAGCTTGCTAGTATTTTCTTGAGAGTTTCTGCTTCTAGAATGGATAAAGAAGATGTGTGTGTGTGTGTGTATACACACACACACACACAATGGAATACTATGCAGCCATCAAAAGAAATGAAATCTTGCCATTTGTGATGACATGAATGCAACTAGAGGGTATTATGCTTAGCGAAATAAGTCAATCAGAGAAAGACAATTATCATATGATCTCCCTGATATGAGGAAGTTGAGAGGCAACGTGGAGGGTTTGTGGGGTAGGAAGGGAATAAATGAAATAAGATGGGATTGGGAGGGAAACAAACCATAAGAGACTCTTAATCTCACAAAACAAACTGAGAGTTGCTGGGGGGAAGGGGAGAGGGAGAGGGTGGTGGGGTTATGGACACTGGGGAAGGTATGTGCTATGGTGAGTGCTGTGAAGTGTGTAAACCTGGCGATTCACAGACCTGTACCCGGGACTAATAATACATTATATGTTTAAAAAAAATTAAAAAAAAAAGAGTTTCTGCATCCAAATTCATTGGTGATAATGGCTTAGAGTATTCTTGTAGTGTCCTTGTCTGGTTTGGCATTAGGGTAATGATGGCTTGGTAAAGAGTGAGGGAGTATTCCCTCTTTCCCTCTTCTTCAGTCTTTTGGAAGAGTTTGAGGAAAATGGGTGTTAATTCTTCTTTAAATGTTTGGTTACCCAGTGAAACCATCCAGTCTTGACTTCGGGCAGTTTTGGTTATTGATTAAACTTCAGTGTTCTATTGGTGTGTTCAGATTTTTTGTTTCTTCATGATTCGATCTTGGTAAGTTGTGTGTTTGTAGGAATTTATCCATTTCTTCCAGGTTGTCCAATTCATTGGTGTGTATATATAGTTTAAAGTAGTCTCTTATGACCCTCTGTATATTGGTGATAGGATTTGTAATGTGTCCTCTCTGATTTCTGATTCTGAGTGTTCTCTCTTTATTTTTTATTTTTTTAAATATGCACCACACCCAGTGTTCCATGCAATACGTGCCCTCCTTAATACCTCCTTAATTTCTTAAGGAATCACCAGACTCACCCAACGCCCCACCCACCTCCCCTCCAAAACCCTCAGTTTTTTTTCTCAGTGTTCAGTCTCTCATGGTTTGTCTTCCCCTCTGATTTCCCCCAACTCACTTCTCCTCTCCATCTCCCAATGTCCTCCGTATTATTCCTTATGCTCCACAAGTAAGTGAAACCATATGATAATTGACTCTCTGCTTGACTTATTTCACTCAGCATAATCTCTTCCAGTCCCATCCATGTTGATACAAAAGTTGGGTATTCATCCTTTCTGATGGAGGCATAATACTCCATTGTATATATGGACCATTTTATCTCCTTGTCTGTTGAAGGGCATCTCAGCTCTTTCCACAGTTTGGCGACTGTGGTCATTGCTGCCACCCAGCAATGAACATTGGGGTACAGATGGCCCTTCTTTTCACTACATCTGTATCATTGGGGTAAATACTCAGTAGTGCAATTGCAGGGTCTTAGGGTAGCTCTATTTTTAATTTCTTAAGGAATCTCCACACTGTTCTCCAAAGTGGTTGCACCAACTTGCATTCCCACCAACAGTGTAAGAGAGTTCCCCTTTCTCCACATCCTCTCCAACACACGTTGTTTCCTGTCTTGTTGATTTTGGCCATTCTACCTGGTATAAGGTGGTATCTCAATGTGGTTTTGATTTGAATCTCCCTGATGGCTAATGATGATGAACATTTTTTCATGTGTCTGTTAGCCATTTGAATGTCTTCTTTGGAGAAGTGTCTGTTCATGTCTCCTGCCCATTTTTGGACATGATTATCTGTTTTGCATGTGTTGCATTTGGAGGAGTTCTTTATAGATCTTGGATATCAGCCCTTTGTCTGTAGTATCATTTGTGAATATCTTCTTCCATTCATTCTATGGGTTACCTCTTTGTTTTGTTGACTGTTTCCTTTGCTGTGCAGAAGCTTTTGATCTTGATGAAGTCCCAAAATTTCATTTTCGCTTTTGTTTCCTTTGCTTTTGGAGACATGTCTTGAAAGAAGTTGCTGTGGCCGTTGTTGTTACTGTCTATGCTCTCCACTAGGATTCTGATGGATGCCTGCCTCACGTTGAGGTCTTTTATCCATTTCGAGTTTATCTTTGTGTATGGTGTAAGAGAATGGTTGAGTTTCATTCTTCTACATATAGCTGTCCGATTTTCCCAGCACCATTTATTGAAGAGACTTTTTTCCACTGTATATTTTTTCCTGTTTTGTCGAAGATTATTTGACCATAGAGTTGCAGGTCCATATCTGGGCTCTCTACTCTGTTCCACTGGTCTATGTATTTATTTTTGTGCCAGTACCATGCTGTCTTGTTGATCAAGTAAAGCTTGAAATCAAGCAATGTGATACCCCAGTTTTGTTTTTCAACATTTCCATAGCAATTCGAGGTCTCTTCTGGTTCCATACAAATTTTAGGATTGTTTGTTCCAGCACTTTGAAAAATGTCAGTGGAATTTTGATCAGGATGGCATCAAATGTATAGATTGCTCTGAGCAGTATAGACATTTTAACAATGTTTGTTCTTCCGATCCATGAGCATGGAATGCTTTTCCATATTTTTATGTCTTATTCTATTTCTTTCATGAGTGTTCTGTAGTTCCTTGAGTACAGATCCTTTGCCTCTTTGATTAGGTTTATTCCAAGGTATCTTATCGTTCTTGGTGCTATAGTAAAGGGAATCGATTTTCTCATTTCCCTTTCTATATTTTCATTGCTAGTGTATAAGCAACAGATTTCTATGCATTGATTTTGAATCCTGCCACATAACTGAATTGCTGTATGAGTTCTCGTAGTTTGGGGGTGGAGTCTTTTGGGTTTTCCATAGAATGTATCATGTCATCCATGAAGAGAGAGTGAGTTTGATTTCTTCTTTGCCAATTTGAATACATTTTATTTCTCTTTGTTGTCTGATTCCTGTTGCTAGGACTTCTAGTACTATGTTGAACAGCAATGGCAAGAGTGGGCGTCCTTGTGTACGTGATCTCAAAGGGAAGGCTGTCCACTTTTCCCCACTAAGGATGATATTCGCTCTGGCTTTTTCATAGATAGGTTTTATGAAGTTGAGGAATGTTCCTTATATCCCTATACTTTGAATCGTTTTAATCAGGGCCAGATGCTGTATTTTGTCAAATGCTTTTCCTGCATCAATTGAGAGGACCATGTGGTTCTTCTCTTTTCCCGTATTGATTTGTTCTATCACAATTGATTTGGGAATATTGAACCACACTTGCCTCCCATGGATAAATCCCACCTGGGATGGTGGATATACTGTTGGATCCTATTAGGATCTTGTTGAGAATCTTAGCACCCATATTCCTCAGGGATATTGGTCTGAAATTCTCATTTTTTGATGTGGTCTTTGCCTTGTTTGGGGATCAGAGTAATGCTGGCTTCATAAAAAGAGTCTGAAAGTTTTCCTTCTTTTTCTGTTTTTTGAAACAGCTTCAGGAGAATAGGTATTATTTCTTCTTTGAATTTTGATAGAGTTCCCCAGGGAATCCATGAAGTCTTGGGCTCTTAGGAGGGTTTTGATCACCGCTTCAATATCGTTACTGGATATTGGCCTATTCAAGTTGTCAATTTCTTCCTGATTCAGTTTTGGGAGTTTATAGGTTTCCAGGAATCCATCCATTTCTTCTAGGTTGCTTAACTTATTGGCATATAACGGTTGATAATAATTTCTGATGATTATTTCTGTTTCCTTGGTGTTAATTGTGATCTCTCCCTTTTCATTCATAATTTTATTAAGTTGGGTCCTCTCTCTTTTCTTTTTGGATTGGTTTGGAGTAGATTAGATTTATCAGTCTTTTTGTTTCTTTCAAAGAACCAGCTTCTAGTTTCGATGATGTGTTCTACTGTATCTCTAGTTTCTAACTCATTGATCTCTGCTCTAATCTTGATTCTTTCCCTTCTTGTGTGTGGGGTTGGCTTAATTTGTTTTTGATTTTCCAGTTCTTTAAGGTGTAAAGAGCTGGATTTTTCAATTTTTTGAATTCTGGATTTTTCAATTTTTGTATTCTGGATTTTTCAGTTTTTTTGAGTGAGGCTTAGATGGCTATGTATTTCGCCGTTAGGACCGCCTTTGCTGTATCCCACAGGTTTTGGGCTGAAGTGTCTTCATTCTCATTGGTTTCCATGAATTGCTTAAGTTCTTCTTTGATTTCCTGGTTAATTCAAACATTGTTAAGCAAGGTGGAATTTAGCTCCAAGTGTTTGAATTCCTTCCATACTTTTTCTTGTGGTTGAGTTCCACTTCCAAAGCATTGTGGTCTGAGAATATGCGGGGAATAATCTCAGTCTTTTAATATTGGTTGAGCCCTGATTTGTGACCCAGTATGTGGTCTATTCTGGAGAAAGTTCCATGTACACTTGAGAAGAATGAGTATTCTGTTGCTTTAGGGTAGAATGCTCTGTGTATATCTGTGAGGTCCATCTGGTCCAGTGCATCATTCGGAGCTCTTGTTTCTTTATTGATTTTCTGATTGGATGATCTATTACTGAGAGTGGCATGTTAAGATCCCCTACTGTTAATGTATTCATATTAGTATGACTCTTTACTTTTTTAAGGTTTTATGTATTTATTTGACAGAGATCACATGTAGGCAGAGAGGCAGGCAGAGAAGCGGGGTGGGGGGGAGGGAAGCAGGCTCTCTGCTGAACAGAGAACCCGATGTGGGGCTCGATCCCAGGATCCTGAGATCATGATCTGAGTTGAAGGCAGCGGCTTAACCTACTGAGCCACCCAGGCACCCGACTCTCTATTTTGTTTAGCAGTTGGCTTATGTAGTTGGCTGCTCCCATATTGGGGGCATAAATATTTATAATTGTTAGATCTTCTTGGTGGACAGACCCTCTAAAAATGTAGTGTCCTTCTGTATCTCTGACTAGTCTTTAGCTTAAAAATCTAATTTATCTGATATGAGAATCACTACCCCAGCTTTCTTTTGAGGCCTATTGACATGAAAGATGCTTCTCTATTCCTTCACTTTCAGTCTGGATCTATCTTTAGGTTCCAAATGTGTCTCTTGTAGACAGCATATGGACAAGTCTGTCATTTTATCCAGTCTGCAACCCTGTGCCATTTTATGGGAGCATTTAGGCCATTCACGTCAAGAGTGATTATTAAAAGGTAAGTTTTTATTGACATCATGTTGCCTTGAAGTCCTTGTTTCTATAGATTGTCTCTGTATATTTCTGTTCTATGTCACTCTTGGGTTCTTCTTTTATAGAACCTCCCCCTCCCCTTAATATTTCTTGTAGTGCTGGCTTGGTGGTCGCATACCCTTTGAAACCTTGCTGGTTTTGGAAGCTTTTATCTGTCCATCCTTTTTTTTTTTTTTTTAAGATTTTATTTATTTGACAGAGATTACAAGTAGGCAAGAGAGGCAGGCAGGGAGAGAGAGGAGGAAGCAGGCTCTCCGCGGAGCAGAGAGCCCGATGCGGGGCTCGATCCCAGGACCCTGGGATCATGACCTGAGCCGAAAGCAGAGGCTTTAACCCACTGAGCCACCCAGGCGCCCCTGTCCATCCATTTTGCACTTGATCTTAGCCAAAAGGCCGAGAAGCGATGTGTCCATCCATTTTGAATGTCAGCCTTGTTGGATGAAGTATTCTTGGCTGCATATTCTTCTCATTTAGTGACCTGAATATGTCTTGCCAGCCCTTTCTGGCTTACTAGGTTTCTGTGGACAGGTCTGATGTTATTCTGATGGTCCTTCCTCTGTATGTAAGGAATCTCTTCCCCCTAGCTACCCTTAAGAACTTCTGTCTGAAATTATGATTTGTGAATTTCATAATTGTCTCGATGTCTTTCTAGACTCATTGAACTTGCCTCTAGGACACGAACACTTGTTCCATTCCCCAGATTATGGAAATTTTCATCCAGAGTGTGTTCAACTCTATCTTCTAGTCTTCTCTCTCTCTCTACCCCCACAGGGATCCCAATAATTCTGATGCTGGAACATTTCATGGCATCATTTATTTGCCTAATTTGGTTTTCATGGCTTCTAAGCTGTTTGTTCCAGGCCTCCTCCTGTTCCTTCTTTTCTATTAGTTTGTCTTCTAGATCACTAACTCTATCTTCTGCCTCAGTTACTCTAGCTGATAGAGTATTTAGATTAGATTGGATCTCATTGATAGCATTTTTAACTTCTGCCAGATCAGCTCTCACTTCCTCCCTTAGAGATTCTATGTTGTCACTAATGGTCTTCTCCAACCTAGCCATTGCCTGGATAATTGTTACCCTGAATTTCCTTTCCAAATACTGTTTATGTCCATATCCAATAGTTCTGTGGCAGAGGGCACAGTCTCTGGATTTTTCCTCTGTTGGGTATTTCTCCTCCTAGTCATTTTGGTGAAAGGTGGTTGAGGGGATCTATAACTGAATATATCAACCATGATCCAGGCAAGGTGCACCCTTCCATCCACTAATAAGATATCCCTGTGATCACACTCTGGGTGTCACAGTAAGCTGGGCAATGTGCCTTGATCTGAGACCAGCAGATCTGACCGTGCTGACATCCTGATCTTAGACTTCCAGCTTCCAGAACTGAAGATTGCTCATGAAAGCAGTCCTCAAAAGGGTTGCAGCTCTGTGTCTTGGCTGGCAAAAGAAGGGTTATTTCTGAATACTCAGAACACTGAATGTTTCTCTTTAACTAAGAGTTGATCATTTTTTTTTTCTTTTCAAATCTACCTCTTTGTTTCATGATTTTTCCCCCATTTTAAAAATATTTTCCTTTTTAAATTTTTTAAAAGATTTTATTTATTTATTTGACAGAAACAGACACAGCGAGAGAGGGAGCACAAGCAGCGGAGTGGGAGAAGGAGAAGCAGGCCTCCCACTGAGCACGGAGCCTGATGTAGGGCTGGATCCCAAGACCTTGGGATCATGACCTGAGCTGAAGGCAGACACTTAATGACTGAGCCACTCAGGCACTCCTAAAATATTTTCTAATCCATTCTAATCTTTATTATGTCTTTATCTTTGGGCTGAGTTTATTTCATCCTTGAGCTATAAAGCCAGCTTGTTATTTTGGGATATTTCTTTAAGGATTTATTTATTTTAGAGGGAGAGATAGTACACACACACACACACACACACACACACACACTCTCTTTCTCTCTCTCTCTCTCTGGGGGAGGGACTGAGGAGAAAGAGAGAGAATCCTTAAGCCAACTCCCCAATGAGCGCTGACCTGGATGCTCTGAGATCATGACCTGACCTGAACCCAGAGTGGGCGGCTCAATGACTGAGCCACGTGGGTGGCCCTAATTTGAAATATTTCTTGTTTAATGTAGGTATTTATTGCTGTAAACTTGTGTCATACTGCTGTGGCTGTATCCTACTGGTATTGGTATGTTGTGATTTTGTTTTCATTGGTCTTCAGGTAGTTTTATTTTTCCCTTTTCATTTCTTCTTTGTCCCACTGATTGTGCAAGATGGTGTTGTAAAATTTCCACATATTTGAATTTACAGCTTCCCTCTTGTTGCTGTTTTCTAGTGTCTCACCATCATGATCAGAAAAGATACTTGATAATATTTTATCTTGATGAATTTTGAGGCTTGTTTTGTGGCCTAACATATGCTAAATCCTGAAAATGTTCCACGTGTGCTTGAGAAGAATTAGTATTTTGCTATTCCTGAATGGTAGACTTTGTATATATCCATTCTATAGTATTGTTCAAATTTGCTCTTTCCTGACTAATTCTGTCTGGATCAGAGTGTGGGGGTATTACATTGTTTAACTATTGTATTGCAGTTAATTTCTCTTTAGTTCTGTAATACCTACTGGATATAATTATGTTCTTAGATGTTGGGAGCATAAATAGAATTGTTTTTAGCTTCCTGATGAATTGATCCCTTTGTCATTACATAATCTTCATCTTTTGTGACCATTTTTAGCTGAATTCTTTTTTTTCTGATAAAACTGATTTTTAAAAAAAATTAAAGATCTTATTTATTTGAGGAAAGTGAGAGTGAGAGAGATCATACATAAGCATGAGTGTGGGGAGGGAGAGGGAGAAGCAAACTCCCTGCTGAGCAAGGAGCCAGATGCGATCTGGGAGTTGATCCCAGTACCCTGGGATATATGACCTGAGCCATGCAGGTGCCCCCAAAATGATTTCTTTTGGTTACCATTTGTTTGGAATACATTTTTTCCTTTTACTCTCAGCCTATGTATGCCCTTACAGCTAAAGGGATTCTCTTGTAGGCAACATATTATTGGATCTTCTTAAAATCCATTCAGCTATTTTGTGTCTTTTGGGAGAATTTTATCCATTTGTGTTTATTGAGAAGGACTTTCTGTTGCCATGGTAATTGTTTCCTTTAGATTTTTTGTTCTTTCGTTGTGGTGGTCTTTTGTGATTGACTTTGTGGCAGCATGTTATGAACACCTTTATAGCCTTGTGCTATATAAAAGATTTTCCTTTATGGTTACCATGAGGCTTATAGTAAATATCTTAGAGTTAAAATATCCTGCTTTATGCTGACAACTTTAATAGCACATGAAAACTTTATACTACTTTCACCTTTTAGGTTGTGAGTGTTACAATTGACATTTCTTTTAGTATTGTGTAGCAATAACAAATTGTAGTTATAGTTCATAGGTGTAACTTTTTAAAACTAGCATAAATGACTTGCAAAATCAGAATTTGACTTTTTCTTATTGAGTTCTTATTTGTTTTCCTATATATTTTTGTAGGGATCAGTGTCCTTTTATTTCAGCTTGAGAATGTCTTTTAGCATTTCTTTTTTTTTTACACATGTATAAATATGTATTTTTTAATTTTTTTATAAACATATAATGTATTATTAGCTCTTTTAGCATTTCTTATAAGACAGGTTACTGGGGATGACCTCAGTCAGCTTTTGTTTTGGGAAAGTCCTATCTCTCCTTTATTTCTGAAGGACACCTTTGCTGGATATACTATTCTTTGTTGACTTTTTTCTTTTAGCACTTTGAACGTTTCATTCATTTGTCTTATGAAGTGTCTAGTGGGTAATCTGCTAATAGTCATATGGGGTCCCCTTATTTGTCACTAGTCCCTTTTCCTCCTTATGCTTTCAGAATTCTCTTTGTGTGTGACTTGTGGCCATTTAATTATAATGTGTCTCAGTGTAGCTTTTTGGGTTCAACCTATGTAGAAGTCCTTGGACCTTTTTAATCTGGATGTCCATTTCTCACCCAAGTTAAGGAGGTTTTTAGCCTTTATCATTGTAGACTTTTTTTTTTTTTTTTTTACTCTCACCCCCCCCCCCCCCCCCGCCACTGAGGTTTATACTTGATCTTTTGTTTCTCTCGTTGGTGTCCCATAGACTTTTAAAAAAAAAATTATTTATTTATTTTGATAGAGATCACAAGTAGGCAGAGAGGCAGGTAGAGAGAGAAGGGGAAGCAGGCTCCCGCTGAGCAGAGAGCCCAATGTGGGCCCGATCCCAGGACACTGAGACCATGATCTAAGCTGAAGGCAGAGGCTTTAACCCACTGAACCACCCAGGCGCCCAACATAGACATTTTTTATTTTCATTTTTCTCCTTTGACTAGATAATTTCAAATGATTTAGCTTTGAATACCTTGACTTTTTCTTTTTCCCCTTTTGATGGTTTCTTTGATTTTGCTCATACTACCTTCTAATTTCATTTAGTTGTCTGCATTGTTTTAGAACACTTCAAAGAAGATTATTTGGAATTTTTTGTCAGCTGGTAGACTTCTATTTTTTTAGGATCGTTACTGGAACTTGTTTATGTGTCCTGTTTACTTGATTTTAATACTGTCTTCACCATCTCTTCAGTCAGGGGCATGCTAAAGCTTTATTCCTTATTTCTGGGATTTTCACAGTGCTGTCTTGCCTATGGAGAGTTAATGGCCTTTGTGGAGGGTATTATTGACTTTGGCAATGACCTATGTTGCCATCTTGTTGACCTCACCTTTCTGTCATATTTTTTAAACAAAATTCCCCCACAAAAGTATTTCTACCTTAATTCTCTCTCAGAAGCCCGCAGTGAGACACTGAGATTGGGGAATCCTCCTTGACTGCCCCTTGGATATTGGTCACATGCATTCATTTCTGTCCTTAATAGGTCCTGATTTTGTTTCTTCTCTGATGAACCTTTCATTATCTCTTTCCCGGGCAATTGCACTGGATTTCCTTCTACCCTTCCATACCTCTGCTCAAGAATCCTTATTCACGCTTTAAATCCTGGCCAAAACATTACTTTTCTTTGATGCTTTCCTATGTTCTATCAGGCCTAGTACTCATTAAATCTGCTTCTCACAGCTGCTTGTGTGTAATCTCTTGTAGAACTTATCCTTTGTTATTTCGATAGGTCTTCATTACTAGATCAAATTCATGCAGTATCATTCAACTGGTTATCTTAATTGCCTGTTAAATGCATATTCCTAACTTTTAAGATTTTTAAGATCCCACGTTATTTTTACCTGCAATTCTATGTTTGGATGGAAATTAGCCTTAATTGCTAGTTTTCTCAGATATACAAAAACATTAAAATAATGAACAGGAAGGGAGATTTCATGCATTCATCCCTTCCTGTTTCATTTTTCACTTCTCTCTGAAAGAATGAAAGCTATGCAAGAAAGGTCAGCTATCTAGATGTGATCATTAACAGGGATTAAATGAGTGCCAATGATGATATAATTCTGACAAAGTATTTAAATTCTGGACTTCCTGTCATCACTTGTAAGTATGGAAGAAAAATGGTCCCTAAATTGCACAGAGTACGTAAGTATGAATAGTGATGCCCTAATCTTTTCTTGGGAAGATGTTTGTCAGCCTTTATCTAAAAGGGAGAGAGCACATTTATAAAATGCCATCATTAACTCTTAAGCGTGTGCTTTAGGTGTCTATGACCTGTTTAATACATATATCGGCTTTTAGTGTGGGGAAACATAGATAATAGTAAAGGCATTCACAATTTGACTTTTTGAAACTATTTTCATTGTATAATGTTGAATCTACTTGTTGAAAGATGCTTTTTTAAAATAAGATATTTCAAATATACAAAAAATAAAACATAACCACCACCACTACAGATATCACTGAAGTGACTTACGTATTCATAATTCCGTTCTTCTTAATTTCCAAAGGTGAATAAAACCCAGAATCTGATGGTTTCATTCCTATGTTAAACTTTTTCTCTGTAGTAATGACCAACGTACAGAAACTTTTTTTTTTTTTAACCATTTGTTGGTAGGTCGCTGACTCCGTGTTCCATAATCTCCTAATTCCATAATCCTCCTACATAACCACAATGCAACCACCCAAATCAGAAAGTTAATAGTGATCAATTTCTATCAACTAATCTTCAGACCCTGTTCATGTTTTCTCTGTAGTACCAAAATGGTCTTTGTAGGAAAAGAGTATAGTTTAAAATCATGTGTTTCATTCAGCTGTCAAGTTGTTGTTGTTGTTGTTTCTTAACATCTCCTTCATTTTGGAATAGTGCTCAGTTCTGTCTTGTATTTTATGAAGTTGCCATTTTTGAAGATTCCACTTGGTTAATTTGTAGAATGTCCCCGAGTTTGCATTGGTACTTTTTAAAGCTTTTTATAATTTTATTTTAAAGCTTTTTAATTATAAGTCTGTTCATTGTAAACAGGTTACTTCCTACTTTAAATAATTCATTTTTTAATGATCATGAGAAGTTTGACCACCTAACACATTTACCTGCCCTTTGGTTTATTCCTTCATAAATTTCTTGTTCATATCTTTTGCCTGTTACTGGGGTTTTTGTCTTTTTTTTTTTTTTTTTTCCCATATTGGTTTGTAGAATTTGTCACTATTTGGACTAATGATCATGTGTGTTTATCAGCTGTAAAGCATCCTTGTCCCAGCCTGGGTCTTGTCTTTTTTTACTTTCTTTAGGAGTAGATGGATTAAAGTACAGAACTATAAAATTCCATGGGGTCCGATTTATCCATCTCCTTATGGTATTGGCTTTTTGTATATTTAAGTAATCCTTCTCAATACTGACATCATAAATCTGTTCTGTATTTCAGGATTCTGTATCTTTATTTCTGTGGGATATGGATGCAGTTTTTTTTCTACATGGATTAACTTTTTTCTGTCAGCACTGATTTAATAGTCCTTCTTATCCTTTCATTTATCATACTTCACTGGTAAACATCAAGTTCCCGCACGTATGTGGATTTGTTGTGGAGGTTTGATTTTGCCCATTAGTCTATTTGTCTAGCTCTCATTTACATTCATTGTCTTAATTACTATAGCTGTATAATAAGCCTTATTATCTAAGACCCCTTCCTCTATTCAAAATCATCTTGACTATTCTTGAGCCTTGTTTTTATATTAATTTTAGAATCAATTAAGTTCCATTATAAACCCTGTTGGGATCCTGGCTGAAATCGTAGTGAATTTATTGATTTAGGAAAAATGGATATTTAGTGATATTAGGTTTTCCCATCTGTGATTATTGTATATGTTATCTCTAGATTTTTTGGTTCCTAACAGAGTAAATATTTATTTTTCTCCCTAGGGGCATCGTGCATCTATTAGGTTTATTCTTTATTTCTAATATGTAACCATCTTTAAATTTTTTTCTAGCTAAGAATATTGCCAATTTTTGTTTATGAATTTTGGTATCTGGTAATGGTACGGAATTCTCATTTTTATTTGTAGATTCTTTTTTTGTGTGTGTCCTCTCAGAGTATCTGTGAAAGCCTTATGTTTTTTACTTCCTTTCTTTTTCATTGTACTGAGTAGAATCATACAGTAAAAGTTAAAACTGTTTTCTTGAAAGTGGTGAATATTTTTCAAAACTGAGATTTCCCTCCGGACATAATAATCTCTGAATTAGGGGAACTGAGAAGCTGCTCTTATTTCTTTCTACTCCAGCTTCTTAAAGTCCTCTTCTGCCTCCAAAATGAAGATGAAATGTAATCCATTCCATAAAGCTCTTTCTAAAAACCCTAGACAAGAGTCAATATGTTCTATTTTTCTCTCCCTAAAGTATTTAGTGAAGGTCTTTTCTCATTTTACATTCCAGTTACTTGAGTTATGGCTAGTTCCTGAGTTGATTGGCCTTCCATTAGAGTAGATTCTTGATCCTGCTAACTTTTTTTTAACTGCATATATCCTCTATTACTGATTAAATGAATGACTCTGATATTTGTTTTACTGTTGATTCATTAGAACTATAAGAACTTCTTTAATGAGAACTTTGATATAAGAATTTTTTGTAAGAGTATCGTAGTGGACTATGGATAGTCAGCTTTACTCAACTTGTCTCCTTAGTGCCTTCACAGTGCTTATTGGATGTATTGTCAAGTGAGCTGATCTGTTCCCACCCCCCTCCCCTTGGTAAACACAATGTTTAAACAATCAAATGATAAAAATTAGAACAAATACAGTTAAATGCTGAGATGTCTTTTTATAATCAATTCAGATGTATTTGAAGCATAAACTCCAGAGGAAGAAAAAAGGTGAACTTTTTTCAAGAAAAAAGGTGAACTTATAAGCTCAGGTGAACTTATAAAATCGAATATGACCATGTACATATGTTTTGATACTTACCGTAGATGGTGGGAGGAGGGCTCATCTTGCTAACTTTTTACATTTTTAAAGACAATTTGAGTGAGGGAGTGCAGGCCCAGGGGGAGGTTGCAGCAGTTAGAGAAAGAGAGCGCACATATGTGGGGGTGGCGGGGAGAGGCAGAGGGAGACAGAGAATCGTAGGCCAACTCTGTGGTGAGCAGGAATCCCACATGGGGTTGGATTTCACGACCCTGAGATCATGACCTGATCTGACACCAAGAAGTCAGTCGGTTAATCGACTGAGTCACCCAGGCGCCTCATTGTCTCGCTAACTTTATTCCATGTTCCCACTGTTTGGGTACCTGTGAAGGACAGTTCCTCCTTTTTCTTTCCCTATCATATTTTCTCCTTAATCCTTGGTTGTAAGGATTTATGCATAGCTATTTCTTTAGTTGGCTAAATGCATGCCTGTTGTGTTGAATGTGTAGGTGATATCTTACCCAGGAGTGGGAATGAAAAGAGAAACCAACAAAGACTCTTTTGTGTTAATTATGTTTATTGACTGCTATAGATTCCTACTAGCAGTTAGTTTATTTCAAGTATTAGCATTCTTTACAAATCTGCTTTTCTATATCTGAGGTTTTTTTTTTATTTCTTAAAAACTTAAACAGTGTATTTAGGGTTAGCCAGATAAAATGAGAGTGGTTGTGTGGGAATGGTTCATATTATAATCTATTAGTTGTCACCTTTTCCCTTTCCTTTAGGTAGAAATTAAAAATTTAGGGAAAAGTGGTTTAAAAGTAATCTGAATAATAATCCAAATAAGAGGAGGAGGAGGAAAAGCATACAGAAGTATAAGGCAATTGTCAAGTTGATTCATGGGTTGTGTTTGTCAGGGGGGAATAATGTCAATGCCTAGTTGTTTCTCTTTAGATCCAGATAAATGAGAAAATAAATGATTTAGGTGCAATGGATTTTGCCTGATGGGAGTTCGTTGAACCAATAAAATGGTTAGAGGAATTTTAAGAATAGGTGTTAAAATAAAGTTTAGGCATGCTCTTTCACCAATTAGGAAGTGTGCAAGTTGGTTCTTTCCCAACAGTGAGGGCTTTTTCTCCGTCTTCTTTCATCTCTAGAAAAGTTGGCTTTTGTCTCTTTGTTCTATGACTATTTATTTATCCTTCAGGTAATTGGTGAAGATACAGCTATTTGTTTAGAAAAGTTGAAAAGCAAATAAAAAGTTTTATCACTAGCTGTGTTCTTACCTAAAAGATCACATAACAATTGGTGATTATAGGTGCTTATGTATATGCTTGAACAGTTCCAGTAAGATCTTTCAAAATAAATTGTGCAGTTCCCTGCCTATTAATTTTATTTCTTGTCTATTCAGCTAAAACTTATATGGAAGAAGAGTGATGCTTGAGGTCTCCCCCTACCTCCCAATCCCCCGCCTTTTTTGGCTTTAGGACAAAGTGAAATTTGGTTTCAAACTGAGCTATTTTACACTTTCTATAAGCTCTAGTTAGAATATTTGGTCAAACATTTTATGTGAGTTCTTTGTCAGTCTCTGGATAAATGCTGTTTTTTGGCTGCTGTCCTGTTAATGAGCTAGCTTGTCTGGTTTCTGATTAATTTTAATGGGGATTGAGTAAAGATACTATGGATAGAACAGTGAATATCCAACCTCATTATTGGCAGAACCAAATTTTATATGTATGTGTGTATATATATACACACACACACATATAAAACTTCTCTATAATCAAACCGGTAAGTAAAAAAGTTGCTATAAAGGCATATATAAGAATATAGTAAAAGATCAAGAGAAAGATCAGCTATTCTGTATCATTAGCATATTTATGGCGGTGTTGAATATAAAGTAGTAATAAAGTTAATTCTGAGTTCTTTTTTCCAAGGTTTTTCTATTTTTTCTAATTCTAAAGGTTTTCCCATTTTCTGATTTTTTTCTAATTTTATGTAAACCTGACTTAAGAATAAAGCAAATTGCAGAACTAGATAGATTCAGTTAATGGGCACTATTTGAATGTATATAATGATCTGGAATGAGATCATGAAATATTTCACTTTATTTGGCACTAAACTGTTCATGGTGGTAAACAGTACCTTAATGTAGGGATAAACATTAGCAAGACCTTTTTGGCACATGGTATGGAAGGTGGATTCCAATGTGGTTGAGAACAGAAGAACACCTTTAGAGGAAATACTGGTAAAATTGTGCTTATAGTTTGGTGAGCTCTTAAGTCTCAGGAGAAGTAATTAGGGGATCTTGTGGACCTCTTAAAATGCTTAGCCAATTTGTTGCTCTGGTGATAAAGATGTGAACACAAGAGAGACTTTTTCCAACAACAATTCTCTTGGTTTTAACCCATGAAACAGAAGCCTTAATATGCTCTTTAAATGAGAGGATTACTTTTGATTTAAGAATATATGTTTGGTTTTGATATTGTGCTTTCAGTTTTTACCTTCTGATATGATGCTTTTTGATGCACGTGAATGTTTGGATCTAGGACTATACTATCTTCCACATATATTTTCTAAACAGTATGCCTCTGCGTGTCTGTAGAGTTTTTCCTCTCTGGGTGAATTTCCTCAAACCTGACCATCTTCAGCTTGCTCCCTGTACATACTTGCTTAATTCTCCAAATAGTCAATCATTTTAAATTTTTTCTTTTTTTAAAAATTTATTTATTTATTTATTTATTTGACAGAGAGATCACAGTAGACAGGCAGGCAGAGAGAGAGAGAGGGAAGCAGGCTCCCTGCTGAGCAGAGAGCCCGATGCGGGACTCGATCCCAGGAACCTGAGATCATGACCTGAGCCGAAGGCAGCGGCTTAACTCACTGAGCCACCCATTAAGATTGCATCTTTCTTTTCCTCTCCTCAGTTTTCCACAAGAAAATGTGGAAAATATTTATTTTTACCAGTATTTTGTCAGTCTAAGATGGGGTCAAGGTGTGTAAAATACAGTAGCAAACTTGTGACTTTCTTGTTGGTGGGAACTAATGACCCCATTCAGCACACAGACAGAAGAATCCTTTGTAGTAGCGTAAAAGCTGTTGACTTGACTATATTCCTTTGACTTGGTTTCTAGGTCAGGGCTGCTTTTGACACCTAGGGTGTCCATGTGCAATTAGAAAAAGATGTATCCTCATTCCTCTGGGTGGACACAGTGCATCATAGAAACGGACACAGTTTGAGGAAAGTCTGGAGGATCTCTACTCTGTTCACTCCTCCCCCAGATGCCTCCGTTGTCCCAGGTCACCAAGGTTGTGTGCAGTTCTGCTAGTGCTTCTTGAAAATGTCCTGGATTTCAGTTTGGCCATATTTACCTGTGTCTGAAGAATCTGTCTCTGGGGCTGGACCTTGTTTCTGTCATTTTTCTCAGCTAGGGAGGTGAGTGTTATCTCTAGCTCCAGCTTCATCCTTCAGAAAATTATCTTCATCTCATGGTTTGTCCTGAAATTGGATTAGCAAATTCTGTTTCCAAACTTGTGTTACGTCTTATTTAACAAATATCTGAAAGGAAATCCACTGTGGTCTCTGCATTGTGAAAGTGGCAGCGAGTTTACAAAAAAAGTTCTTTAAAAGGTTACCTGTGAAGGAGAATGAAGGAAGCCATATATAAAGGAGAGCTAGGGTTGAGGGAAGGCTCTTTTTCTTTTTAATTTTGATCCATTAAGGATTAACGTGTTTATGTATTGAGACCCAACCAACTGAGAACAATTTAGTTAGACAGGATTGAAAAAGGATAATTGATATGCAGTGCCCTTTCAGGAGGTGAGAGGAAGGAGGATCCAGAGCATAAATGAATGGAATTATCTTTGGATGGATGCGAGAATTGATAAAGATTAGTGTGCAAACAAATTGGTAATATAGGAAATGGGAAATTGAAAGCTTTCTTTTCACAGAGGAAATTGAAATTTGCTTACTGAAAATGATAGGTGGAAGGAATAGTTTCATAGTTCTCTGGGAAGGGCAAATTTGAAATAAGGACCTCAGGGCATTTGAGAAGGAAAAACTAGTTGGCTTTTCCATAAATGTAGGAAGTGATGGATCATGGAATTAACCTGCTTTGGGAGAAAATAGAGGGGATCAAGGAAAGAGGTTTTATTGAGGTCAAGACCATGGTGGTTTGGGAGTAGGACAAGTGAAAAGAGAGAAGATGGAGGTCAGAGAATAGAGTTGTGGAGATTATGATGATCCTTGAAGTGCAACAGTTTTTACATAATGAAAAGGTCTAGGTGTGGTCATGAAGACTGTGGTTAAGAAAAGGGGAAGTAAAGACTGCTGGTGGTGGGGAGGCTAAAGACTGGATGGCAAGGCATGGGATGGAAGAGGAGTCAACACCAGGTGCTGGCCCACATAAGTGTTAAGTCTGATAGTATTAGCCCCAGAGGAAATTTGATTTTAGATGATGATGGAGACAAATACTATGGGAATAAGAATGGAGAGTTAAGATAGACCAGAGTTCAAATTTCAGCCATAGGACTAGGGTCAACTGTTCCTAAGAATTCCTAAGAATTTCCTAAGCTTCCATTCTCTCTTCAATGAAAAGAGGCTATTACATACTTCTAAATGTTGAGCGCCATGCTTTGCCCAAGAACTTATTTAAGATGACAGGAATACTAAATCTTTGTCAAAAGTTGTAGAAAGAATTTTGGGAAGAATGAGGATGGTTTACAGGGCAGGTTTGGAATGAAAATGGGAAGAAATGTGAGCAACTTGAATTTGGTTTGGGAAAATTCCAAAGGGTGCCTGACCTTTAGATTTGGAATGGAAGTCTGATACCTGTGTCTTAACGCTACCTTTTAGTAACCTCGGATTTGTTTTGATAGTGGTTTCTGTACTTCCTTCCCCTCTGTCAAGTCTGTATTTATTATAGCCAAATACACTACAAATGTACATTATTTAGTAGACTTAAAAAAATTTCTAAGAATGAAGGATGTTCCATTTCTTCATTCTGAACTTATTTTAATGGCAGAAATCCTATAAATATTTCAATTTCATCTTGCAATAAGATTTTGAAACAATCTTAGATTTATAGAA
The DNA here is from genome assembly GCA_004024625.1 of Mellivora capensis. Taxonomy (NCBI): domain Eukaryota; kingdom Metazoa; phylum Chordata; class Mammalia; order Carnivora; family Mustelidae; genus Mellivora; species Mellivora capensis. The sequence continues at coordinate 17,112 of PISX010003139.1, read as the reverse complement.
AGGTTGTGAAGAAAGCACTGACAATTCTTAGATACCCTTCACCCAACTTCCTCAAAAGTCAACATCTTATATAACTTGAATGCAGTTATTAAAACTGAGACATTAATGTTGATACAGTACTAAATTACATTATTGAGGTCTTGCCTCTTTTTCTACTTGCAGTTTTTTCTGTTCTAGGATCCAATCCAGGATCATGCCTCGAGTTCAGATTACCGTGTATCCTTGGTCTCCTCCAATCAATGACATTTCCTTATCTTCCATGACCTTTATACTTGAGAAGAATCCTTATTTTGTGGAGTGCTCCTCCATTTGGGTTTCTTTTCTGCAGCATTTTTTCTGTTTCTAAAACCTATCCTTAGTTCCAGTCAGACTCGCACAGTAAAATAGCACAGTGGTTCAATTAAGGTATAGTTTTTAATTAGAAAGTAATTAACTAAAGGAAAATTAGTTTTTGATGTTGCAACTCCCAGTTTCCCCAGGCAAAACTGTGTCTCAATATGTATATGAAGGTAGCAGTATAAGTGAGTTACTATATAATGTATGTTATTTATAGAACATTAAGAACAATACTCTTCAGACAGTTGATTTTGATTTGATTTGATAACTGCTAAGATATTTTTGAGATCTAGTCATCTAAATAGCCAACTGATAACTAGAAGTGGGAAAACTTTATCTTTCCACTAAATATTAGCCTCGTTCAAATTACTCATCTGGTCTTTTGCAATTAAGTGTTCTCTGTATTTCCTGTTCAGTATTTGATTTATAATATTTAATGAATTACATACATATATCTCAGTACATTGATACATTGAAGTAAACCACATTTCAGGAATCTCTTAAAATCTGTTCCTGCACTATCTTTTTGTCCCTACGCAGTGTAGTAGATGTCCCAACCTATGTTTGAATGGAAGAATTGGTTCATACTGTGGTTTGTATTGCTTGTTGAGGCCATGTATGTGAGTTTCTTTAATATTTGGTTCTGTTTATTATACAGTAAGTTTTCAAAAGGTGTTGGGGGTGCTGTTGTGCCCCTATAAGACACCCTTTCCCAGGCTGGTCCTTGCAAACTCCAGTTAATTCATATTGGTTCCTAGTGGCTCACAGCTGCCCTCTCCAGAGATCTGGCCTCTGGGAACTATGATTCTGTAGCTAACTGACTGATTTGGAGGTGTACAACTGTCCTCTCGCTCTAGGTAGTACTGATAGTGCAATTTGGGCTGAAGCAAGACTAGCTGAGGCAACATTTTCACATGTGTCTTTCCCCAGCTCTGTCTTGCTTTTTTTTATTCACTATCATGAAGGCATCCTCTCCATTAGTCCTCTGCACCAGAATCCCTGTCTCATACTCTACCTCTAGGGAACCTGACCTAGGGTAGTAGAGATGCTATGTGATCATTTTGAACAGTTGTAAACTGAGTAACATAAAAATTGATGACTTGCTTTCAAGGGACCTATTTGAATTACCTGGAAGCTGCACTAGACTGGGAGTCGGGGCTCCGGGTCTCGAGTTTCAAATAACCAGTTATCCCTGAAAAGTCATCTGATTTCTGTGAGCCTGGATTTTCTATTCTGTAATTTATGGAGTGTAGACGATGTGATACTCAAATTCTCACATTGAAGATTTTCCCCCAAGACAGGGGGTTATTACATGAAGATGCTGGGCTCCTCCTGAACTCCACGTCCCACTCCAGTTTCTGGGATAGCCTTCAGAAATGCTCAGGTTAGCTCCTCTGGAATTAAACACAAAAACACTGAAGTGGTTCAGAGCAAGTTTCCCCAAAATGTGTCACTTTGACATGTGCACTATTTGAGCTGAAGGCATTTGAGACCCTATGGGCTCGAGAGAGATTTTTTCCCCTCTCTGAACCACCTAGAAGAATCTAAATTGGGAGTCTTTCCCAGAGAGGAGTTATGAGAGAGAAGTTTTATCTGAGTGACCTGTGTAGGAGGACAACTATCTGAATACCAAACTTTTCTTACCGCCTGTGAATTGCCCTCCTTCCCTTGAAACCCAGGGCTCCTGTTCCATTCCTTACCTCAGTATGGCATATAAGCCTCATTTTACCTTTCTGTCTTGAAATCTTTCATGTATGTGATTTTCTCCCATTAATCTGGCTCATGACAATTTAATTCTTAAGTTAACTAGAAAAACCTATAAAGGGTGGAAGGAAATTTTGTAGATATGCACATAGATGTGCATTTGTTTTGGAAAAAGTTTCTACTACATTTCCCAAGGACTTTGTAGCCCCTGACCCCCAAAATCCAGTGTCCATGCCCAATAGGACTCTCTTCTTTCAGAATTTTTCTTTGTAGAGCTAAATTTTGCACTTTTTATGCACAAAAACATATTTTTCCTTTTCAGTGCTCCTGTATTTCCTTTTATAAATGGCAGAATTTCTTTTTCCAGTGCCATTTTTTTCTGATCAAATAGAGAGTTACTTGCTGAATGAGAAGGGTCCGTGGTACTGCGTAGCTGATTCCAGACTTCTTAGTGTCCTTTCTTGTTTCCTTTTTGCTTTTAAACTGGTACTGTCATGAAGAGAGTGCTGTATTTAGACAAGAGAGGTGGGGTATGGCAGAGGAAACGGGTTGGGAAAACTCTGGATTTCTTCCTTAATTCCAAATATGCCACTTTTGTATATGAGCTGCTGTCATCTTGAATATACCTTTCCAAAAAGAAAGCATTAGACTTTGTAGTTTTTCTCATATTCTGTATTTACTACATATTTTAATTTGCTGGTAAAGAGGCTGAGTCATGTTTGCCCGTTGGACAGAAAATAAAAAATACAGTGAATACTTAAATACAGAGGTTCTCAGTACTCTCACGTCCTTTGCCTTTTTAGAGCAACTACTCCCATTACTTCCCTGTAACTTCCCCATTACTTTCTTCCAGTAAAAGTCTTTATAGGTAGTAGAAGCTATCTACAATCATAATTTTAAAAATCCATTTAATGTCTTACTGTACTGCATAATACAGCCACATACATTGCAATGTAAGCAATTGGCCATGACTGGTCAGGAAGGTACAATAAAGTCATTCTTGAATCTTTGCTTCACGTGAGTATAATAGCTATTGTTCATGTCAACATAGCTTTGCTGTTCCGGTGATTCAAATATAACAACCAGTGTCTTCCTGGGATACCCAAATTATAAAAATTGAGCACAATTGATGGCAAAGCTTATTTAAAACAAAAACAAAAAGCCAGTATAACTATAACTTGCAGAGTAGTTGGATTCTTAGAAAAATCAATGTCTATTAAAACCACATACTGCAAAGTATTTAATCAGTAACAATCTACATATTAATTCCATTTTATATTTAATTCTATTGAATTAGTCAAGGCTTAGGAAGTTTTGTGTTTTGTTTTTTTCTTTTTCTTCTTTTGGTTTGTGCATCTGTCTGTGGGACACAGAATAGTTTCTTATCATGCAGGATTAGCAGGTGTTGAATGTCTAGCACATCTTAATAAATGCTGATAGCATCATCGCAGTCATAGACAACCAAAATATTTCAAGATATTTTTAAAATCCTAAGTGGTATTAAGGCCTATTGAGAGTCCCTGGCATAAAGTAAAAAAGAAAAAAAAAAAAAGGGAGAACAAAACAAGTCATTATTCACATAATAAGATATTTCCAACCTGAATGGGCAGGAGTGACATTACTAATTACTACCTTTTATTAGGGTCAAGTGGAACTACTTCTAAAATCTTAAATATTTATATCAAAGTGAAATGAAGGAAATTTTGACTTTTAAGTGCTTGAAGGGATTAGTAGCCAAAAACTGAGTCAGCTCAAGGCATAAATGACAGTGTCTGATGAGTTGTAGCACTTTTATAAAACATTTATAAAAATTTAACCTGCTGGACTCCACAGGTGATCCATAGTTCTGATTTTTATACACCTGTTTCTGAGTGGATATAGGGTTGGTATACATTCAGGTGTGTTATATTGCATATCACAGATGACCAAGGGCTAGTATCTGGAGGAAATCCATTTGAGCTGCCCTTTTAATTCAGTCATTTTTGTCTCCCTGTAGGCTCCTTTTTCTTTGCCAGAGCAGCCTCTAAAAAAGATAGCTTGTAGCAATTCCCACATTTAAGTGGGCATTCTTGACTTGTATTTTTAAAAGTTAAAATGAGACCTGTAGCACGATCTAGGTTACTTAAATCTTTATTTTGATGGGTGCTGTTGAGAAATGTTAGATTTTTGGGTGGTACCTCTTTTTATGAGTACAACTGTTAGATGATATAGAGCACAGAATAGACTAAGTAGTTAATGGATATTTTTGATATGGGTAGACAAGAGGCCACTATAGAATGCTTTGCCTTTTGCCAGGATCTATACCAGGTATTTGATCATATGAGCTTGTAGCTACACAATCTGGAAAGTGGTTGGCTTATTTACCTTTTAATTTTTGATACATGGAGCAGCTCTTTCAGAAATAGTGCAAGACAGCTTCAGGTACAGCTATTTAAAAAAACAAAACAAAACTATAGTTGTGTGTGTTTGTGTGTGTGTGTGTGTGTGTGTGTATTTAAATTGTGACTCGATGACCTTATGAAAGGTAGAAATCTAATCTAAGTGTCTAATTATCTGTAGTGATGAGAATGTAATTTTACTAGCTTGCTGTGAATTTAAAAAATATTTTCTGGTGTTTTATCTGTTAAAATGATCTAGGACATGTTTTTGTCTGTATTTCCTGCTCTTTCTTTTCTCCAGGCAGAACTATGTGTAAATCATTCCAAAACAATTAATGCTGCTTTTGTCACAAATTATTGATTTTTCCGTTCCTAGGGTATGTAGAATTGCTACTCTACTTAGATTCTAAAATGAGGCTTTTTAATTGTGTTTTCCAGGAAGATATGAATTTAAATGAAGATAAGAAGGCACCATTGCGGGAAAAGGACTTCAGCATCAAAAAAGAAATGGTGATGCAGTACATTAATACTGCTTCCAAGACAGTAAGTAAAACTGTCAAGTTGAAAAATACTGCTGAACCGTGTTATAGTGTGGAAAACAACACATTTGTCTAACGAAGTGCTTAAATTTTTGAGCAACTGGAATCACAGGGCTTTTGAATGTATAAAGGCCACAAGTAGGATGTTTATTTAATTTAAAAATATTTCTCGTACCTTCTAAGACTACTTTTGCTTTTTAGCTCCTGACATTGATGAGGAACATGGACTGGGTTGGTTTTCTCCAAGACTTCTTTCCTTGTTAAGAAAAGTGGATTAAGATGGCTATTGATCTCTGATGTCACTTATAAATTGGGATAATATTCGTATTATAGAAAAGTAGGGCCGATTTTACTCTACCTAAATCAGTTCACATAATAGTGGCTGAGAGGCATATCTTTAATGTGAGGTTCCCTACAGATAAAATTATCTCTAACAAATTATAAACATAGATGTTGAAAAGAGCATTAAGCCTCCACGTGGCTGCCAGTTTTCCAAGGAAACATGAAATATGTGGGTGGAAATAATGAGTAAATGTCTAAGAAACCATGACTGGCATGCAGAATCAATTACATTTATTTCATGGGACAACAAATGAGCTTGACCAGTCATCTAGAAATTGAATTGATGGATGGGATGAAGTCTACAAAACGGGAGCTAATGAAGAAGCAATCAGAAAGACAGTAGAAAATGATTCTGGCTGAATTTAAACTAGAATTGGTTGGAGAAGAATAACTTAATAGGCTGCAGTTTTCACTGGATACTTTAACTAAAGGCCAAATTACAAGAATATAAATTACTTATACGTAAGCTCCATTTATCTACTAGACCAGTCAGTAACTGGGAGGATTTTCTTTTAGAAGGCAGACTCAAGTGATGTTTAATTTTCAAGCATGCCTCCTGTTCTGCAGTTTGATGTTGAGTTGTAGAAATCAGAGTATTGTACTTTTTCTGGGTCCTTATGTAAATGGGCGTTGTTTCCTGCTATTGTGACAAAAGTGTCTTTTGCCCCTTAATGGTCCATGGATATCAGAAATTAACGTTAGGGACTTAAGAGAGCACTTGTGCTGTGGATTGACTTATCGTCCACAAGGTGGGACTTATAGCTGTATCATAGGCTTGTTGTTAGAATTTAATTGTTTATGGGGATCCTGGCTCACTCAGTCTGTTAAGCATCTGCCTTCGACTCAGGTCATGATCCTGGGTCCTGGGATCTAGTTCCACGTGCTCCCTGCTCAGTGGGGAGCCTGCTTCTCCCTCTCCCCACCCATCTCCCCCTACCCCCACCCCCTTCCCGGCTCACGCTCTCTCTTTCTGTCAAGTAAATAAAATACTAAAAAAATTGTTTATTTCATGAGTGGAACATAACAGGCTTTATACCTGTGGCTGCCTCTTGTGGTAGCAGTGATGGTTGTTAGCACTTGTTTCTTATTTTTTCTTTGTGATTTGTTCTCGCTGTTGAAATCATTACATCGTAATTATTGATGGACATTGACTTATATTTTTGAAAATACAAATTGACCATTAGTGAGTCTGCATCACATTTATTAAGTGTGTATATCAGGCAGTGTTCCAGGTATTGGAGTTGGAGTACGAAGATGGTCAATCATGGTGACTTATGGAGCAACATAAGACACGTAACAGAAACATATGTGATAAGTGAAATGCGATGTGGAAAAAACATAGGGGATGTGGAGATGGTGTTATTTTCCTTTTTTATTGAAGTGTAGTTAACATGCAGTGTTAAATTAGTTTCAGATGTACAAGAGGTTTCACTAATTCTCAACGTTACTCAGTGTTCATCTCTGGTAAGGATACTCTTAATCCCCTTTATCTCTTTTTACCTGTCTCTCTGCCCCTCCCTGTGCTGTAACTGTCACATGGAGTGACCCGGGATGACTCCCCTGACAATTTTAAATCCAAAGAACATAAATTCACTTAATAAAATTATAAGAGATACTATATTAGTCAGAACTGGTTTAGAAAACATTGGTATAATAATGCATTTTAATTCTTGAATTTCAGATAATAAACAGACTTTAGAACAAACTACTTTGAACTTCATTAGAGTGGATCAATTTCAGTTTGCATACACTGATTGTAAACTTTAATCCTCTAATCGTTTTGGACTGAGGTTGGAATTTATTTACTAGAATTAGATAATTAGATTATCAGGATTGAAATAGATTAGTTATCTAAAGTATGATTAAAGCATTCACTCATTTAATTAGTGTGTGGAGGATCATGGCTTTTCCTAGGAGGATGCTGAATAATTTGGCAGTTGGTTAACACTGCAGAAAGTTCAAGCTGACCAGTCATCTATTTTTGCTCTGGAAGTAGAAACACATTAACTCTTAGATACAGACTTTGTCATACCAGTGTATTGAGGTTAATGAGGACAAAAAATCTTCTCTGAGGAAAAACCGTCAAAATTTATAGATGAGTTGTTCTAGAGAGCATGGGGGCGTTTGTGTCAGATAAACTTTTGTTATAAATTTAGCCTTAGACTTTACTTTGAGATTGTTTTGTAGAGAAGCATTAATATTTTTGAAAATAGCACTGATGCCTGCAGTTCATAATCTGAAAATGCTTTAGAAATATTAATGCTCAAACCAGACCTAAAGTAGCTAAGCTGAATTTTTGGGATGGGAGAAAAATAACAAATCCTCAATCAAACTAGGTTGTTTCTAAGACCTTAAGTTTGTTTCAGTAGCCCAATGGTAATTCTGATTTTTTTCAGTTAGAAAAGATTATTAACTATTTTTTTTTTTTTTTAAAGCAAAGAGCCTATTTTAGAGGCCGAAAAATGCCAAAGTCACATTTTTCCAATTTCCTACAGCATGGGTATGTGAGCCAGGTTTGGCTGGTATTGTTTGCTGTGGGCTTCTGAGAAAGGTTTCCCTCCCTCACAAAGAGATCCAGGGCAGAAAACCACTTTTTTCCCTGTTATTTGACATGGTTGTGAGAGGGTATGAGATAGTTGGCACATGACTTCTTAGAGTTGCTGTTCTGGCCTTATACAGCCCTGCCTCCAGATTCTTCTGTCATGTGAGGTGATGCACGTTCTTATTTAAACTACTTTAGGTGAGGATTTTGCTATGCTTTGTGCATGCCTGGCTGGACTGTGACCGTCCCTATAGCCTTTTGCCTATGCAGGGTCTCCATCTCTAATTCATTCTGGAAATTACTCCCTTCATCAAGTAGACTCTGCATACATGAGAGGGGGTAGTACAGGGCCAAGTGGCCATTCCTTGGTAGATGACTTGCCTCAGATGTTCAGTAGCAAGTTTATTAAAGAAAACTTGTTTTGGAAAGAATGAATACAGTCTTGACATTTGTTTGATTACTAGGGGGCTAGTAAGTATTCGGCAGTAAGGGGTAAAAGGACCTTGAAATGAGGCTCTAACATGATAGTCCAAATGGAAGAGACTCCATAGTTTCCAAAAAAAAAAAAAAAAAAAAAAATGTAAGAAGAAAATTCTGAAACCAACACCGAGGAGCTCTTAAGCCACAAATTGCGTAAAAATTTCCCCTATTTTCTAAAGGGAGCTGTAATTTAATAAACATCTACCCTGTAAATGTATTGAGTCATGCTTACCCTGGCTTTGAGTGTTGTTCTCATTCTTTACTGTGGTCTAGTTATTTTCCCCCTTCAAATTCTGAAAGCACCTCTGCAGATAGCGTTAAGTGATGGTTTTGTTGTCAGGAATCCTGTACCTTGAGGAGACAAACCTCAAGGTTTAGAGATAAATCTAATAGACGAGCTGCCCTCACCAAGTTTTTCTTTTCTTGGTGTTGGTATATCCTCCCTGTGTCTGCGATACCCCTGTTGATGTTGGTGTTTATATTCCTGCTGGTGCTTGAGTTGTATTCAGGGTGGACTGGCTCCGGGTAGGTGATGTTTGGGTAATGTGAAAGTCACAGGAAGCCATGGGTTACTTTAACAAACACTGGAAAAAGGTGTTAAAAAGGATACCTTACAGAGGGGAGGATTTAGAGCAATAAGATACTTCCCTTCCCCACCCCTCCATCACAAAGGAATCCTAAAAATAAAAAAAAAAATTCTACTCCTTTCATCTGTTGAGAAGAAAGAATCTTCTTTGTGCTGTTTCAGTTGGCTGCTTTTTCAGGGTCATCTGTGGCAATACAAACTGGAGGAGTCCTGAGAAGTCAGTCTACAGCCCTGGAAGTGAAAGCAAATCCCCGGAAGAAGAAAGCAGCTTAGAGGGTGTGAGAGGGAGGGAGGGAGGGAGGGGGTAGAATGTAACACCTTTGCCTCCAGAAACTAAGTAGTGGGCTTGAGTGTTTGCTTATCAGTGCTTTTGGAGTTGACTTTTCCTCCACCCCCCCATATATTTATTTAATTTATTTATTTGACAAAGAGAGTGAGCATAAGCAAGGGAGCTGCAGGCAGAGAGAGAGAGAGAGGAGGAAGCAGGCTCCCCAAAGAGCAGGAAGCCCCATGTGGGGCTCGATCCCAGGACTCCAGGATCATGACCTGAGTGGAAGGCAGATGCTTAACTGACTGAGCCACCCAGGTGCCCCTCCCCAACTTATTTTTAAACACAAGATGATGAGACAGCCCTGACAGTTTACCTCTATACAGATGCCAGCCAGACTGCTGCCTGTCAGCATGGGGTCTTATCTTTTGGGTTGTACCGTTAGGTGTGGATAAAAGGCTCAAATAATTTCTCTTCCAAATACATACTTCTAGTTCCTTCTGAATGCATTAGCTTGGAATAAAAAATTCCTCTAAGCTCCCTGCTCCTGGACCTCCCTCCCTCCATCTGTATGCCATAGGAAGCTGTATCACACCTGCAAGTAAAGAGCTGATTTTTAGGGGGGACTGATGACTGGTAGGGCCTAATTTCACATTTCTCAGCTTCTTCGTTAGAACATCCTTCTTTTATTTCCTGTTTATATTTAGTTTTTTCCTTTTTGGTCCGTCATCCATCTCTCCCTGCCTCTCCCTCAAAGAATCAGAATTAATCTTTCTGCTCCTGGAAGTCTGCTAGCTTCTTTGGACTTTGTTTTCAGCTTTTCTCTTTCCTAGTCATTCATGACCACAGACAACTGACTGCAAGGCTCCTCTGAGGCGTGTATTGGAGAAGTTTGCTTCGGGTTGAGCTCTCCTCCTTCAGCCCTTAAGTATTTCTATAGTTCTGGGTTAGACTTCTTTAGTAAGAAATAAACACCAAATATTAGAACATAACTTTAAAAGGCACATAGAAAGGGTAACAAGTTTTTTAAACAATGTGATAAAATGTGCCTACATGGAGTTCGTAAATGTAGGATTGTAGGTTCTTGTATGTATGTGTACCTGTGTGTATATGTAGTATATTTTGACAGGTGTTACCAGGTACCTCTTGTCCTAGCCCAGTAGGGCATGATGTTCAAGTATGAATCACGTGGTTTTGTCCAGTGTCGTCCATCTAGGCATGTCCTGATCAGGAAGGAATTGTCTTGGGAAAATACTAATGATGTTCAAATTTGTATATTTTTCCCTAGGTAGAAAACCTGGAGTTCATCTCTTTTAGCCCTGATTTGTTAATATTGTATTATATTGGTGGGGGCATTTTCATACCTTTCAGAGTCTTTTTTTTTTTTTTTGGAGGGGGTTCATTTTCATGTTAATTTTGGAAAACATTGTCAGATGCAGATAAATCAAGTTTTGTTTTCTCTCACTTATCGTTGTTATTACTTAAAAGGTTATGTTTCAAGCACTGGGAACTTAGATGAATCAGACAGTTCTACACATTTTTGCTAGTTAAAGTTAACGTGGATTATTTTTTGACTTCCATTTCAGGTTAGGGATTTGATCCAGGTGCACTTGTAACAAAAGTTTAGTAAAAATTTGTGGTTGGTACTTGGTATGAGATGCTTACCTATTTATCAGCAGTGCCCTTGCTTACATTATTTTGTCTGTTTTTCTCCAGGTCTTTCTTGCTGACTAGGAGGAAATATCAGCCCCAGGGCAATGAACCAATTTCTTGTTAGGAGTATTTCTTAATAATCTAACTGGCACTTTAATTTCCATTTCTGCCTACATAGGACAGGTTTTATTTATGTACAATTAAAAGGATCTTCCAACAGTTCAAATCCATCCAGCTTCATTATGAGTTGTTTCTGGGCAGCACCAGGGGCGAATAATGTGCTCCTGCTATTACTGCCCTGTGTTCTTGCTTAGGCAGGAGGTGATAATGAGGAACCCAGTCATCTTTTCTTCATCTGTTTTTTTTTTTTTTTTTTTCTTACAAGAAATTATATTAGGTTCAAATTAGAATTGTGTATTTTTGGTCTTTTAAAAATCTTAAGGGTGCCTGGGTGGTTGATTCAGCATCTTGTTTTAGGCTCAGGTCCTGATCTCAGGGTCCTGAGATCTAGCCCCTCAGCGGGGAGCCTGCTTTTCCCTCTGCTCTCTCCCCCTCCCCCCACCCTGCTGGCACACACACACACCCTCACTTTCTCTCAGATAAGGTCTTACCAAAACAAACCCCCCTTAAAGACACCTTTTCTTAAAGCAATTTTTAAAAAGACTCACCCAATATAGAAATAGTGTTATTTACTGGTAAAACCTAGAATTTTAGAACCTGATGTGGTCCCCAATGCTTATACCAGTTGTGGCATTAGAGATCATCTGAGGTGGTTTTTATCTTTTTCACTGAATTGTTTCTTGGTCGGAGATAATTTGCTCTGCTCTTGCTTTTTAGATTTTGCAAATGTAATTAAACTTATGACTGATTACAGCAAAAGTAGTAAAAACTTGGAAAGTGCCAGAAAAAAGAGGCATGTGATTTGAGGGAGATGAAAATGATGAGCAATAGCCCTATGGAATGAACCGTTTGAAAGAAGAAAGAGTTCTGAAGGAATATGTGAAAATGAAAAAAATGTTAGGTATCTATGGTTGCCTTTCAGTGAGTGAAGGGGACAGGTAATTCATGAAATGAGTGGGGAATGAGAGTGGACAAAGAATGTTGGTTCTCAACCTTGATATCCATTAGAATCTTTTGGAGAACTTAAAAAAAAGTCTCTCTGTCTGAGCCCTAGCATTTAGCAAGTTAATTCCTGCAGGTAGGATCCAGGCACCTGGACTTTGTGAGGCTCTCTTGGTGATTCTAGTGTATAATCAAGGATGAAAAACTCTCTTGGGTTCTACAAGATGAGCCTCATCGCTAGAGGTCTATGTAGTGTAACATTAATTCAACGAAAGACTAGGAGTTGATAGAATTTAAAGGCAAAGCATAGAGCATATTTACAAATAAAGCCACTTAGGGTTTAACGCTAGTTTGCCTGGGCATCAGATCAGAGTGGCATACTGTAGCTACGAAGAAATCCTAATGTTTGGTCACTTAACCTTCCTCTCTTCTGATTCTGTCTACTATGACAGATGGAAGGACCTGGTCTGTTTTGGGAGATGTCCGATGGAGTATTAGTAAGGAGGAAAAGAGTATGCCTGGTGTAAAAACTTCAGTGGACTGATTGATATTCCTAGTTGGTGGCTGTAATCTTAAAAACCTCCCTAATTTAGTTTGGGCTTAAGAGACAGCCTTTCAGTTCTTAATTATTCCTAAATAGAATACCTTCTATACATACTTAAATCCTTCGTATGTTAATCATCTTGATGTACAAAAAGCATTAATTCTTAATTTCATGTTTCCCTGACTTAATACCATTTCCTAAATGGTGCAGTATCATGGTTCCCCTCCACTTTGAAGAAAATAGGGTTGGTATATCTTCTTACCTTCAATGTAATACAGAACTATTTGAAATCCTTTCAATATCAGAAAGCCTTCCAGGGAAAGACCAGGTAAACTGGGAACTCTATCCTTGGGATTCATCAAAATCTGAAAAAATAGTCCAAGAGTAAATTTAGATGTTATCATTGTTAAGCTAATTTTTTTGGGGGGGAGTAGGAGGGTGGGTTTTTTCGCCCCTTGAGAAGGCTGTTCTATCACTCTCCGTGACTTAAGTCATTTTCTGGCATGATTTTTGTAAAGAATGACTTCATTATACTCATTTAGTAGACATTTTTATAGTTTATTTATTGTAGGTCTAGAATATATCTTAGCTTACCTTTACATTTTGAGCATGAATAAAGGCCTAGAAAGTGACATCCCCATGTTCTGCAGTTAGAACTAGAAACCAGACCTTTAAAAAACAAAAAACAAAAAAACAAAAAAAAATTTTATTGTAAATTAAAACAGTTCTAGAAAACACCAAAAACAAATATGTAGCTTAGTGAATTATCATAAGGGAAACACCACCCAGGTTAATAAATGCCCTTCAGCTACTCTGTCCATTTCAAATCCCCTCGTCCCTGCTTTTTTTGAACTATTCCTAATCACTACCTTGACTTTGATAGGAGTCACTTCCTTGAGTTTCTTTTTTATTACCCAAAAGTACATCACCAGACACCATAATTTATTCATGATTTTTTAAAAATTTGGAATGTCTTTAAAGTTCCCCTTCCCCCCAATCTTCAGGAGTCCCGTCTATTTATTTTTATCTAGGACAGTCTGGCTTTTGCTGATTGCATAATCCTGTTTCTTATGTTTCATTTCCTGCAAAATGGCAGCTAGATCAACAAGCTTGATCAGACTCAGATTTGATTCCTTTGGCAAGACCATAGGAAGTATTATGTTTTATTGTCAGGAGGTTCTTCATGTCTGGTTTATAATTAAAATTCTATAATTTCATTTCCATTTATTAGTTGGAATACTTATTCAGTCTTAGGTTTATTTTAATTCCAGTATAGTTAATATGTAGTGTTACATTAATTTCAGGTGTAAAATACAGTGATTCAGCACTTCTGTACAACACTTGCTGCCCATCACAAGTGCACTCCTTAATCCTCAGCACCTATTTCACCCATCCCCCCACCAATCTCTCCTCTGGTAACCATCCATTTTGTCCTCTCTAGTTAAGAGTCTGTTTCTTGGTTTGTCTCTTTTTTTTTTTTTGCTCACTTGTTTTGTTTTTAAAATTCTATATATGAGTGAAATTATATGGTATTTGTCTTTTTTTGACTTGTTTCACTTAGTATTATACTCTCTAGCTCCATCCATGTTGTTGCAAATGACAAGATGTAATTCTTTTCTATGGTTGATTAATATTGCAACATATATATAATATATATAACATGCATATATATTATATATATATTTACCAGCTCTTCTTTATCCACTCATCTATCAATGGACACTTGGGCTGCTTCCATAATTTGGTTGTTGTAAATAATGCTTCTGTAAATGTAGGGGTGTGTGTATCCCTCTGAATTGGTGTTTGTGTATTTTTGGGATAATTACTCAGTAGTGCAATTACTGGATGGTAGGGTGGTTTGTTCCATTTTTAACTTTTTGAGGAACCTTCATACTGTTTTCCACAGTGGCTGCACCAGTTTGCATTCCCACCAACAGTGCATGTGGGTTCCTATTTCTCTACATCCTTGCCAACATTTGTTTCTTACGTTGCTGATTTTAGTCATTCTGATGACAGGTGTGAGGTGATATCCCATTATAGTTTTGATCCATATTTCCCTGATGATGAGTGATATTGAGCATCTTCTCATGTGTTTGTTGGCCATCTGTATATCTTCTTTGGAGAAATGTCTATTCATGTCTCCTGCCTATTTTTTAATTGGGATTATTTGTTTTAGGGGTGTTGTATAAGTTCTCTTTTGGATACTAACCCTTTATCAGATAGGGTTTGCCTTTTAGTTTTGATGATTGTTTCCTTTGCTGTGCAGAAGCTTTGTATTTTGATGTAGTCCCACTAGTTTATTTTTGCTTTTTATTTGCCTTGTTCCAGGAGACCAATCTAGAAAAAAAGTTTCTGTGTCTGATGGCAGAGAAATTACTCTCCGTGCTCTGTTCTAGGATTTTTATAGTTCCAGGTTTCACATTTAGGTCCTCAATCCATTTTATTTTAATTCATTTTTAAAGATTTCATTTATTTATTTGATAGAGAGAGGCACAGCGAGAGAGAAAAAACCCAAGCAGGGGGAGTGGGAGAGGGAGAAGCAGGCTTCCTGCTGAGCAGGGAGCCTGATGTGGGGCTCAATCCCAGGACCTTCAGATCATGACCTGAGTGGAAGGCAGATGCTTAACGACTGAGCCACACAGGCACCCCTCTTAATCCATTTTGAATTTATCTTTGGATATGGTATAAGCCAGTTTTCCCAACACCGTTTGCTGAAGAGACTGTCTTCTTCTCACTGCATATTCTTACTTGGAATACACATTTCCTCTCAAAGAGAGACATTTCCTCTCAAATACTGACTACCTCATGATATAGGAAATTTAGGATAAATACTTGATTCTTTTCCTTTGCCAGTTTTCACTATAGTGGATTGGTTTCCTAACAACCTCTGAGGGTAACCAGTTATTTTTAATATTAAGATATGATCATTATGATAATTTATGCATTACAATTACTATTCTTAGTGAAGCTCAAATTGCCCCATCTTTGACTAGTTGGCTTCCAGTCATTTTGTTATGACCCTAGGAATTTCGGATTGTTCATTCCTGCCTGGTGAGTATGTTGATTCTCCCACACTATGTCTGGGATCCATCTTTTCCTTCAGTGGGAAATGGTATTTCAAGAACAGTCTGGACATAAGGATGCTTATTGCTGGTGGATTAATCACTGTTTCTGGGCCTCTTCAGCAGAGAGATAGCAAAGGAAAAACATGGTGTGGATATGTTCAAAGAAGTGTTCTTTGACATATGTGGTCTCTACCTGCTGCTTTTGTTGGATTCTGTCTACATTGAACATAGAGCTGTTACATTTTCTAGTTCTTTCTAGTCTTCCTGTAGCTTTCCTGTCTATGAGTAACTGAATTTAGCCCCCCCCCCCCATTTTTGAGTAACTGTATTTTAAGTCTTCCCACCAGTCCTTAAGTTCTTACTTCCCTAGACGTTTGTCTGAAGTTTGCTCTGCAGTGGATTCCTCTGCAGGGCTCCTGGGAAGAGCATTTCCCGATTATTGCATAGGGATAGCCGTATACGCCTTCTATCGTTTAGTTTAGTCAGTTTTATTGGATATAAAATCTTCGGCTCATGTGGTTTTGTTCTTGTTTTTGTTTTTGGATCTTAAATGTATTCTTTTCTTCTGGCATAAAACGTGACAAAAGTTCTGCTGGTAACTAATTATTATCCCTTACAGGTTACTGGCTCTTTTTATCTAGCTGTTTGAGTTGGGATTCTCTGATAAACAGTATACTTTTATTATGTATTTCTTAAATCTTTAAAAAAATGTTTTTCCTAAATTTCATCAAAGTGTTCTGTTGTCCTGCATTGGGCTCTTCTTCAGATCTTATTATCTGTATGTAAGATTTTCGTGTATCCCCAATATGTGCTTTGTCCCAAATCTTTTTTATCTCTGTATTTTTTTTGTTGTTGTTCTTCTTCTTTCTAGTTTAGTTTTTACTTCTGAAGTGATTTTCTTAGTTATTCCCCAACCCCCACTCCGAATTCTCTCCCTCATTTCTGAGGAATTTGAAATTTGTTTTAACTTTTTTCCACTATGTCTTGTGTGTTGTCTCAACGTCTCTTTGCACAGTTTGAAATTGTAAGTTACTTTGCTATGTTTTATGGCTTTGTTTTTGTGGCAACTGTTCATCTTCTGCAGGAATATTCTGCTCAACTTCGATTTCACCGTCAGCGCTTTCTCTCATCGTGCTGTACTCTCCTGCAAGGGACCCCAGGCAGCTCAGTGCCAGGAGTTCACGGGACACATCCGCCCCAGTCTCCTTCTTTGTTTTTTGCCACTTGAGCTCATCCACAATTGGAAAAGGCCAAACTCCACCTAGTTTGAGCTGCTGTCCTCAAATTAGCCTACTGAGGCTTCTAATGAGGACCTCTGGGCTATTTTGGGCTTCTGGTGCTTTCATGTTCATCTGGCATCTTCTTGCTTCCTCTGTTTCTTCCCACACAGACGTTGATATTGTGTAGATTTTGGGGTCATTAGTGGTTTGTCTCCTACTGTTTGTATTTTGAGGATCACAGAGATAAGTTGTTGCTCGCATTGTTAGGTCTGTGGTTTTGCCCTTTAGTTGTTTTTTTCTGTAGGAATCCAGTGAGTTTCAAAAACTGTACTGCTGCTGCCATCTGCTCAAAGCCTCTAGTTTTCTTATTGTGAGTTTCATATTCTTGATTTG